>JAGKTI010002713.1:0-17936 GCA_018397915.1 Birgus latro | reverse complement strand
TGTTTTTGTTTGTCTGTCTGTGTTGCTGTCTATTGCCTAACACGTAACTCCATATTCATTTACGGTGTCTCTAATAAAAATCTCTTTCAGCTCCTGTAAAGTACACCATCACTATTTCTGGCTTATATTTTGATTTAATTGTTTACAAATACTGTCTGTTCATTAAGGGAAATCAGTATAAGTTAATTGTAGCTCATAATTATGGCCTTACAGTTATTTCTTTATCTGAAATTCTCGTGACAATGCTTGTCATAAATTCATTATTTTGGTGAGATTATGGGTGTAATTTGTCTTGACATCTCCTTAATTTATATCAAGGAAATGTGGAATGATGCAAAGATCAAAATAAGTATAATTTGAAAGTGATAAGTATTCTGACTGACGTTTCTGTTCGCATTTTGACCAGGTCATTACTTTACACTTAGCTTCTAATACCTAAAGTTATATCTCCCAACTTCCGCTTTCAACCCACAGGAGACGCCACACCTGCGGGAGGTTAGGGCGGCGGAGCACGAGGTTAAGAGGATGGGACTTAGAGTCATCAACAAGCAGGTGACACATTTGAGTTAAAAATATCTGTATACGAATTGAATGTATTATTGCTAGGTAAATTAACAGATTAGATAAATTCCAATGTTTTTCATTGTTAAGAAAGGTTCTTGGATGTTTGAGGTTAGTCTTGTCTTGGAGATATTCATGTTCGGTATACTTAAGTAGATTATGCTTAAAGACATGCACTTTGCCTAAGAATATTTTTTTATTCTGCCATGCCATAATGATTATCCAAATTTAAGGTTATTCTTTTGTTGGCGGTGATAGTCCACTGATGGTTGCATGAGGTATTTTTATATTCAGGTCAAAGTGCCTCAGGTCACCTTTAACTTATAAAGATGTCTCAAACTAGACGTCTATCTCTACTTGTATATCTGTTGTCAGATTCTTAATGCCAGACTTCATCAAGAGTGACTGCGACGGAACTGCTTCTAAGCCTCTGTCATCACTAATCTTTACTCCCTTCAATTAGACGAACTTTATTCACAAACTTAAGCTGATTTAAACTGTTTATCTCTTATAATTAGAACACGATTATATGAAACATAGCGAGAAAAAATGAATACTTCCTTCCTATGGCAGATTCTTCATTGTTGTTTTAAGACTGCTGCTTAAAGTAGGAATATATGAGGAAGACACAGAGTGTTTCATACACAGCTTACAGCAAAATGTTAGACTAACCATGAACTTCTAAAAACTGTTTTTCATATGACAACCTGATATAATCTTTTAAGTCTTGTGTGAAGGTTATTATTTAAGGTTAAGTTTTTATGAAGAAATTAAAGCAACGGTTGTAATACTAACAGAAAAATATTTTATTGAACAATGTATAGAGTAAATTGGTAGTTTCACTTCGAGTTTCCATGAATCCATAACTCTGTCCTAACAGCCTTATGTGAATTTGTATTTGTATCCATCGGTCTGTGCGACCTCTACTATAGAATAAGACATGCTCAGAGGGAGTGTTAAAGTTTGGAATTATCCTCATGCTGACTAAACGCGTCGAAATATTGTTGATGTTTTTGTGTATCAGCATCTTTATTTGTTATCGTTATGAACTTACAGGGTAAGAATATATATTAGCATTTAAACTGTGACATCTGCATTAAATGCCCCCCACGGCATGGGTTTTACACTCAGATTCGGGGCACATGCAAGTTATGAGACAAATGCATTACCAATGAGTTTCCGTGGCTTCACAGCTTTATCTGCATCACTGCAATGTTGTTACAGTGTCATATTGGGAAACGTTATAATGTTTAACCCTATCATTGCAGGAGACTTCCCATCAGATGAACAAAATCGTTTGAATGCAGCAAATATGAACAGAGAAACATCTTCATACTGAAGAGATTTATATATATTTTCGCAGACTTAATACAAATCATGGCTTGCAGGTTGAGGCGGTGGAGAGTGTGGTGCGAGAACTAGGCTCCTGGGGCTGCGTGGTAGTGGTAGGGCCGCCTCGATCTGGCAAATCCACCGCCGTTGTCGCCGCCATCAGGTGAGTAACTTTAAACACTAAGTGATCGAAGGATAAGGAGGGTCCCCAGTTTTTGGCGAACACTGATGGAATGGCTGAAGTTGTTATATGTGTTCAGCCTGCATCCCACATTACAGAGTGTAGTCAGGAACGTTACAGAATGGTTAGATATGTTCTATTATTGTCACTTGCTTCAGGGGTTATCGACAACTGGATGCTTGTCCACACCTTGGCGCTCCTCATTTTTAATCATCCGACCGTTTCAGACTCTTTCAGCGACAGAATATGCCCCTCGCCTCCACCTCCCGCCAACACACGCCCTCCACAGGCTACAAGTCCACGCAGAGGAGGACGCCACCCCAGCAAACGCCTTCAGGGGGCCGAATGTCCACCAGCAGGAGCGAGGAACAGGAGCGAGGACTGGCCAGCTCCGTCCCCAGCACAGGACAGGGCGACACCATCACTGTGGACGAGGTGGATGAGTCCAATATTGAGGTGCTCAGTTCAGGAAGACAGCTGGTGGATCGACATGTGTATAAGCTACGACCAGAGGTAAAAAAAAATAAATGCTCTCTTCCTTCTCCGCCGCCTCCTTCTCATCATCATTATCAATTTGTGCTTGTTTATTGCAAGAATAAGATTTCTCATACTTTTTTTTTAATATCCACATTCCGACCTAAAGTTTGTTAACCTGTTATCTGTAACCTACTGTAACACACAAATGATATAAGTTAATATAGGGATGTTAACTCGTCCGGAAATGACTACTTTCATGTAATATCCTTGTTCACCTGTCACAATCAAGGAAAATTCTTATTGTTTTATTTCCTTTCCCCCTATATTAGTCAGGTTAAGTGCTCTAGATCAGTAAAACCTTGGAGCAATAAATTTACTCAACTGTAATTACCAAATTGTTTAGCGTCACAACTGTGTAAACACTGCAACCAAAATTTATTATATTAATACTGTACTAAAATTTTTTACAAACTGTTGTAAAGATGGTACGCTATATAAGATTCATGTATTGTATGTTACGAAATGGAGAAAACTAACTGATTATCCGAGTCTCACAAAAAGTGTCACTTTCACAGAGCTACACCCAAACTCGCCTTCTGGGCACTGCCACACAGGATGGTCTCTTGCCCTGCTTGCTTCGACGCCTAGCTGCCAAGTCCATCCACAGGTGAGATCATCATCATCATCATCTATCACAATCATCAGTTATCATCCGTAATGCCTAAGCAAAACTGTTATCAGTATCATTATCTTTGTCATCTTTACCCCAGACACTCCCTATCTCTCACCCTCTCCTTCATATACTTTCACCCTCTCCTTCTCCCCCTTCCTCAAATACTCCATCACCCTTTTACTCTTTCACTGTGTCACCTTCAGCGTGGTGGTGGTGTCGGGGCCTAGGGGAGGACACTGCCTGGCCAGACTGAAAGACCTCCCAGGGACACTGCTGCTAGACTCCCTTCAGGCTCTCCCGCCCAACCCCAACCTCACCTTCGTCATAGAGGTAATTAGTATGCAGGTGGAGTTACAGGTAGATGGAGAGAGAGGCTGAGTCACAGATAGACAGGGAGAGGTTGATTAACACACATACTGAGAGGCTGATTCACAGGTAGACAGAGGTAGGTAGGTTGGTTCATAGGTAGATAGAGGTAGGTAGGAGATTCTTAGGTAGACAGAGTGATAGGTTGATTCGCAGATAAACAGGGGTAGGTAGGTTGATTCACATGTATATAGAGATAAATAGGTATTCACAGGTATACAAAGGCAGGTAGGACGATTTACAGGTAGATAGACAGACAGGAAGGTTGATGTGTCGGTAAGTTAATGCATAGTTGGGCTGTTTCATAGGCAGACAGACACAAGTAAGTTGATTAACAGGCATGTACACAGTGGTAAGTTGATTCACAGATAAACAGGTACAGGTAGGTTTATTCACAAGTAGACAGACACAGATAGGTTGATTCAGAAGTAGTTAGAAACAGGTAATTGAGTCACAAGTAGATAGATACAGGTAAGTTGAGTCACAAGTAGATAGACACAGGTAGGTTGAGTCACAAGTAGATAGACACAGGTAGGCTGCATCACAGGTAGATACCCACAGATAGATTGAGCCTCAGATAAACAGTTAGGTTGATACACAGGTGGAGAATCACACAAGCAGCCTAATTCATGAGCAGATTATAAACACACAACAAGAATAAACTAATAAATGATGTAATCATTGTGAAAGGGCTACTATTGCATTTGATATTGCGCTTCACATTATTACTGAGAATGCAAGAATGCTGTAAAATTAACCATACTGTAATCGTCTGTGTTTTATCAGAACGATTCGCCTTGATATTTTTGGAAGGATTCAGTACTTGTTGGGGGAACCGGTAGTGCACCGCTTAGCACGTCCAGCTCGCAACTGGAAGATCCTAGGTTCGATTCTCTGGTCGGTCAAACTTTTGGACAAAGTCTGTTTTCCCGTTGTTACTGTTCACCCAGCCGTACAGTGCGGGACTTGGAGGTAACAAGATTTATGAGTCTGTTGTAGAGGAGGGTTGAGAGACTTAGAAAAAAAAAAAAACTGCCTCAGTGACTCTCTTGCAGTTGGTAGGCATTTTTCTTCATCTCTTCTTATGGTCTGATAATGAAGAAACAAAAAGGTGAAATATGTAGTTGGAGTTTTTTTCCTTCCATTACAATAATGCAAGAAAACGTAAAGCAGTAGCAAAGTATGATGAGGAAGTTTTGTGAACACTGAAGATAACTGATGTGAGAGGTGTGTTGTGTGTGTGTGTGTGTGTGTGTGTGTGTGTGTGTGTGTGTGTGTGTGTGTGTGTGTGCGTGTGTATTATTGCAGGCGGTGTTCGATGCCACAACTGTGTCACCTGAAGATTTGTGATAGTTCATTAACATATCTCCAAAGTAGGCCAATGAAGATACTTGACATGTCCCTAGGCTGAGTGTGGCTCGGCAGAGGATTGACGTTCTACTGGGCGTCCTAGTTCATATTTACTTTGATTAAAACCAAACCATAAAACACGGAAACCATTATCGAACGGTACACTCGCAAAATTAAGGTAACACTAGGCCATTTTTGTCCAATGGAGATGTGAAATGGTGCAGGTGAGATGGTAAACGAACATTACATTGCATGTGTGTGATGTTGCGAGTTCGTGCAGATGTGTAATACTGTAGGTGAGTGGAAGAGTAAGTGTTTGTACTGCAGGCGTGGAGATGCAGATGATTGGTACTGCAGCTGTATGCTATTGCAGGGGTATAAAATTGCATGTGTATGTAATGTTCATGTGTTAACTCTTGTATTGATAGAATTTCTCTTGGCTAAGTACATTCGTTTAGTATTATCCATCCATCCATCCATCCATCCATCCATCATCCAATCCTACGTTGCCCCATGAGGAGCGTAGGACCCCGGGGCTAGGCACGTTGGTCCTGATATTTAAGATGAGACTGACCAGCCTCACTCATCCCTGAGCTGTATAACATGAGCAATAAACCCCAACGATCCCTTGGATATAAACCTTCACGGGTCCAATCCGACTGGAGCTCCATAATTACCCACTAAACCACCAGGCGCCATAATTTGGTTATATGGTTACCACCCAGCGTAGTAAATGGTTTCCTGGTTTACAAGAAACATATGAAATTTTTAGGTGAAACGGAAGCAAAGAAGCCTTTGACTGCTAAACGCTTTCGTGGTCGAACATCATCTGCCGTTAACCTGAATATAACACCCAAGTATACGAAGCTCAGCAATGAGGATTAATAGTGCAGATCTGTATTACTGTGGAAGAATAGTACATTACTGCAGATGCAAAACGCAGTAGTCTCGTAAAAACTGCAGAAATATGGTACTGGAAACGTTTAACCACTTCACTATGATGACGTATTTAGCATATTATTCTTGGTACCCCTGTGATTGTTTTTTAAGCTTATGAGAAATTTGTCGAACTGGAAGCGTTAGATATAAACTTAAGTAACCTCTTTTTTTTTTTTTTTTGAAATGGTCGGTAGATAGTAAGAATCAACTGTACTCCAAGAGTATAATACTAGAGGTGAGAAGTTTGTAGGTGTGTAGAAATGCAGACGTGGTGCTACAAATAGAGGGTCGGAGGCGTATGGGTTGGCTCTTCGTGATCACAATGAGAGAAATCAGTACTGGTGTTCGGACCGGTCAGACTTCGAAAACGCTTGTTTCCGCCTTGTCCTTCTTCTCTCAGCCAAACCTTGTTTTTTAACCCGGGGCAACTGTTGACTTTAAACAGGGGTTTTATTCGCCCCTGTCTGGAGTACATTTCTCATGTATGTGCAAGGAGCTCTTCTCAACAGGGTGGAGTCTAAGGTTCTTCGTCTCATTAACTCGTATCCTCTTACTGGCTCCCTTCAACCTTCGCCTCTTCGCCGCACTGTTGCATCTTCATCTCTTTTCTATCGTATTTCAATGGTCATTCCTCTTTTGAATTGTCTGTTTGCTTCCATCCTTCATTTCGGGGGGCTCGTAGCACCGCCCTGGCAGCAAACTCTCACCCCTTTTCTGTCCAACTCTAATGCAAGATTAAACCGATACTCCCACTCCTTCATGTATGCAATAAGTCACCCCTGAAGCTGTCCTCCTGTGACTGCATTTCCTCCTCCCTATGACCTCCAGTCTGTTAGACGCAGTACGTTCATGCAGCTCAGAATGAACGGATGTCTCTGTTTTTTTTTTTTTTTTCCCCTTGGAGGGAACAAACTTTTGGGCTTCTAGTCTTTGGTTCCTTCCTCCTTGCATAGAAATATACAGTTGGGGACCTGGATTTTCTGCGTTGATAATTCTAGTATTCATACAAACCATGCTCTGCACTTCAGAATGCTACAGATGAGCAACATTACAGGTGTGCAGCATGCAAGAGGTGCCTGCTTGGGTGCTTGGACGGGCTGGGGTAGTTCAACTCGATCCCCACACCCTCTCCCAGCACACCCTACTGCCTGAGCCCGATATCCTCCCGCCCACGCCCGCAACAGACCGCCCTAGTGAGAGCAGCTCTACGCCCAGAAGCCTCAGGTCCGTTTTTAGGTGGCATAGGAGACACCTTTTCCTTAGCTATATATTTTGCCTATTTCACCTTAACATTCTTGGGTATGCTGTTTATATCGTTTTAATTACCTCATAGTTTCTGTCATTAATTTAAAAGATAATTATTGGGATGTCATCTGCAAACTCTAAACAGAGATGTTATGGTATATCCAAAGTCACTTCAATATGACTTTCAGTGTCCCCAGTACGCCCATCGCCCGTAGAGGAGAGCCGCCTACGCCCTCAGCCCTCATGGAGTACCTTCAGTATCGTCTCTTACACCCTCTCTTGCAGCTGCTGTGTGAGGGGACAGATTCTTGGCCTCACGTCTCCGTCATTGATGTGGTGAGTCTCATCGGGGCTGAGCGGAAATTTAATAAACTTACACTCAGTTCCCTGTCATAAAGGTTTTTTTTTCTTTCTTTCAGTAGGAAAGATGAGCAGAAATTTTCGTTGAATCTTGTCGTTCCAACATATTATCGTAGCTGATTATATCCGCCCAGAGTGTTCGAATACCTTTAGGCAGGAATTGACACTCTTTATAATTTTGATATTTATAAAATCTTACGATGCTTGCTCAAATGAACTGCGTATGCTGCATGAGAGAAAGCATCTTCAGTAGAATCGTATGCACGGAAAATGTGTGGGCCATTAAGGTTTCTCTGCAGATGTACTCATGAATTTCACAGTTCTCTCAGCAAATGGTTTCTGTGAGTAGGTATAAACACAGCTGTGGTTTTCTTTCACACCATTTCGTAGCTGCCAATAAAGTGTACCTAACCCTTCCAGCTGTAATTTACTCTGACCGTGATTTCTACAAAGTTATGAATCGACTCCTACAGATATCGTGACCTAATTAAAAACTCATAACGGCCGCCTGATATGGAAGAAAGCACCGTACATGATCTCATGGACTGAAGCGCTACTCACAGTACTGAAAGGTTATTATTTACAAGACCAGAATATATGTAGCTGCAGTCGAAGATATTATACCTCATTCAGTAAACGTTCAGTGGTCGACATCATCCCTCTCAAATATTGATTTAGATTTATCTTTCTATCTATGTATCTATTGCCAGACGCCATAATCCCGTAAGGGGTGGCCATTTGACTTTGAGTTATTTATTTTACAGGGAGGGGCACTAACCCTCCACTTGTTGACACGTAGGGAGCTCGCATGGTTTGGTTATATGGTTACCACCCAGCGTTGTAAATGGTTTCTTGGCTTACAGGAAACCATTTGGCTTGTCACTCAATGTAAAGCCACCTGTAAAGGAAAGAAAAGCAATAAGAAGTGACAGGAAAGATGGGAGAAACAGGAAGAGAGGAGGGCAGGCACAGAAAAAGAATGATAAAGGCTAAGGAAGAAGTAGGCAGCTCTACATCGAGTGAGTGGATGATGGTCGCCAGATATATCAAGAAAAAATAATAGATAATGTCGTTAAGAAAACGAGCTCAAACAGGTCAAGACTGGCAGGAGAGTACTAATGTTGAGTGGAACTCTGGAGAGCCTGTTATAGAGCAGGAACGAGAACGGGAGCGTGTGGAGTGTAAGAAATATTTTGGGAGGTGTAGCACAAGCTTCTCACTTCCTCTCCGCCATGACTTCCCCTCGTCACGTTCGTTTTCTCGCCCTCTCACTCTTATTCTCGCTTTTACACTTTCGCTCTCGTTGTCTCTTCCCCTCCCCTTTTCCTCCTCTCACTCTCACTTTCACACCCAGATGAAGCAAGTGGAAAGCCTGCGAGAGAACAAGAGCGAGGAAGTGAGCGTGGAGAGCTTAGGAGACACTATACAAGCCACATCTCAGGCCGCTCGCTCTCTCGCTACCCCAACCCTCCTGCCGCACCTCCGTCAGGCCCTCGACACAACTCTTGCCAGAGTCGCGTCTGAGGCCCTGCTGGACTCCAAGCTCCTGCAGGGTAAAGATGTCACCCATGTTAATCCTTTCACTAGAGGGACGATTTTTTCATTTCATCCAGTGAGTGAGTGGGTGGGTGTGCGAGCTTGTGTGTAGGTGCTTATAATATGCATTGTAACTTAATGTGTATTTGTGTGTGTGTGTGTGTGTGTTTGTGTGTGTGTGTGTGTGTGTGTGTGTGTGTGTAATTTATATTTACTGGAATAAAGATATATAACGAAAAGGCAACACCATACATGTTTGTTTTGACAGTGTTGGAAGGTGTGCAGGGCGGCGAGGGTGCGGTGTGGGATAGGAGGTGGGATGCCGCCTCTTCCTCCTGGCACCCATGGACCCCTACCACTACCCCCACCCCCAGCCCAAGTCCCTCCACCACCCACACACCACACCTACACCACACGTCCAACGCAGAGACGCGCAGGCTGACATGGTTCATAGAGAGGATGATGAGTGTGAGTACTGAAGTTAGTAAAAAGCAATCTCTCTCTCCTCCCTAATTGCATCTAGGTGTCTATTTAGCTATTTGTTACCAGACAGCTAGTCATAAATATTAGCAACGTGATTTCAATAAAAATACATCCAACTATGTCGTTTTAAATAAGAAGCTGACTTGTTACAGCTGATGGATGTATTACTAAAGTTTCTGTGAACCAGTTTTTGGATGGTTAGTCTATTTGGACGGATAGCCTATTGTGGTCGGTGGGGGCGTCCATCATCCACTCCACTCAGTGTAGTCATACTCTATTCCAGAGTAATTTTGCACTGAGTGACAAGCCAAATGATTTCCTGTAAACCAGGAAATCATTTAATACACTGGATGGTAGCCTTATAACCAACCAATACGTGTTCCCTACGTGTAAAGAAGTGGGTTGGCGGAGGGTTAGTGCCCCTCCCCGGAAAACAACTAACTAAAAAGACAAAATGGTAAATTAAATGTTAGAAACAATGAATTTATGTTTTTTTTTTAAATAAGCAAATTGGATGAGGAAGTTATAATTAGAAAAAACGATGTTGTCAATGAAAATTTTTAAAAAATAGTCAAGTATTATAATATCATGTCTTATTTGTTTGCAGAAAGAGATACCTGTAGTGGTGATGGGAGGGCCTGGGAGCGGGAAGACCACCATAGCACTGAGGGCACTTGGTTCTTTCCAGTCATGGGTTAGTAGCTCGCCAACACACATTTCTAGGAAACCTTTGGTACTGCCTGCAAACCGAAAATATCGGGCAGAGTCAATTCGTATTGTCTACTGTAATCACGACTATATGGCTTGCCTTTATATAAGTCGCTGATCTGTATGTGCGTGTACAAAAGTGGTAACTATTCACACCAAGGGAGCTGAGCCGATTCATATCAAAATCAGTTGACTGTAGTCAAGTACGGCAGAGCCCATTTTCTTGCGGCTTACTGAGAGTCAGCAGCAGTGATTTAAAAATGTTATTTCCGAGCTGCGACATTTCTATGATCTATTGATCGGAAGCTCTGAGATCTTGTCATGAACCCACACCTTCACCTGTGATATCTATAGGACAAAGTTGTAGTTCTCTGCCATTTCAGAATTAGCTAATAGCTATGTGTATTTTATGCATTTACTCAGTCATAACTAACGTATACTTACTTATCTACTCTATACCAAACACAGTCTTCCCTGTCTTGATCCTGCTTCACCCTGCCTGATCTGCCCTCCCCCAACAGAGGACGGTGATGGTGCGAGTGACCCCTGCCATGACCTCTGATGACCTTGAGAGGGCAGTGCTGGGGCAGGTCGCTCGGGCCGCCCATGACACGCTCGCCCCACCCACGCCTACCATACTGTGCCTCGATGATGTAGGCGGCCTTCCGGTGAGTGGGCAGGCGAGCGGAGAGGAGTGAGGGGAAGGGAATGGGGGAGAATGGGGATGAAGGGGGGGGGGAATGAAACGAATAAGCGAGTAGGGAGATGGAGAAATGCAGAGAGGGGGATACAGAGCGAAGAAGAAGGAAGAGGGAGAGAGAAAAGGAAAAAAGGGATAGGGAGATGAAAGAGAGTGAAAGGAAGAGAAAAAAAGTTAGCGAGGGGCGATATAAGGGGAAGGAACAGGAGGGAGAGAAGGACAAAAGAACGGTACAATAAGGAGAGGGCGCCAAAAGAGGGAAAGGGATGTAGAAAGGAGTAAGAGGAAGATAAATACAGAATCCAGATGGTAGATAGATGAAATAGCCGAGAGCAGGTCTAACAATCAAACAGACACTCTCATCAACTATCTCTTTTTGGCCTGCCTAGTGCTATATCCTTCTCAGTATTACAGCACACACACATTTTATTATTACCTCTTCCTTCATATGTAGTGAGAGAATGGGTGTTTTGGCGTTGGGCTGACAGCATCTCGTACCATCGCAATTTAGTCATCGTGTTCATGTACGTGTATCTTAATCAGCAAATTGCAGTAATGGAAACTGTGGTACGATTATGTTGTTATTGATGATGATGATTGTGATGATGATGGTAACAATGACAAAGACAATGACGTTAACTGTAAGGCCTCCTCCCCTTTTTTCCTCACTCCCTGCTAACGAAGGCTTGGTACCACAACAGGAGTGCTCGGCGCCTGGCAGGTACTTGAGAGGACTGGGTGAGGACAGAGGGATCTATGATGCTACCAGGAGGGCTCGCTGGATGAACCTCACTAACCTCTGTAAGTCATTCAGTTATTCATTCCCGTTTACTACTTCATTCCTCAAGACCGATTCCGGGTACAAGTGATACCAAGCGACCAATTACTCCTCCGCCCCTCCGTTCTACGGAGGAAAAATATATAGTATGTTAGATTTTATTGTGTCAGAAATTCTCTCCAGAAGATCAATATGTAGATGTAAACAAAATAATCGTACTGTGTGTCTGATATAGGCCTAAGTAAGAACCGGGGTCACTGTGGACAAACAAACAGAGACTGCTGATAGAAAAGTTTAATGAAATGTTATAGTTTGAGTTCGATTCCAAAGTTCTATGTGGTACTTGAAATATACTTGTAATGCAAAGTGTTGTACAAAGTTTGGCTCAGATCAGGCGATTTTTCAGGCCAGGTCTAGTGGAATATCTATAATCTTTTCTTGTGAGTAGCGTATATGTGCTATTAATACTGGTACCTTTTTATTGTTAATACTTATATAGGTTTCACTGGCATTCGGTACAATGCAGGTGTACGTTAGGGGGGCCCCCAAATATAATCCTGCTTAGGCTTCCCTAGAAGGCTAGAACCGACACTGTCGGTCCTTCATATATAGTGCAGGAAAGTAGGACTACTGTTATGTAATTAGGTATTATAATTCCCTGTCTTTTCCTGCCTTTCTTTGTATCTCCCTGTTCTATTATATCGCTTGGATTAAAGGAGAGATTCAGTAAAGTAATAAGATTAACTAGTGGTATGCAATGATAAGCATGTAATGTACAAGTTCTACTTAAAAAGCTTATCTCAGTTTGGTACGGGTAATTTGTTAAGAACTCTTTTCAGCTGGGATAATGGAAAGCATCAGCATATGAAAAGATATTACAGAAATAGTTGTTTATGCTCAGCAGCTGTGACTCGTCACTTTAAGGTGTTAGTATACTTGTCATGGGGGTTATAAGGGTGAAAAATGATGGGAAAGGTCAGACTTTATGTGGCTAACCCGGTTACTGAATTAGTGTAATAACGTTGAATGTATGACCAAAGTAAAATATTATACATGTATTTCAATTAAATAATGATTAGTTTACTAAGGCAGCGTGGAAAACGAAGGTTACATTAGTATATAAAAATGTTACCAAATACTTTTGAAGTATCCTTAGTACACTCCCCTTACAGGTGTGGAATAATATACAGTACAAACCTAGATAAAATGGTTGAGTGAAAATAATGAAATGTAACCAGTACTGGGATGCTCTTTGGTAATCTCTGACTTAGGAGGAATAAAATCGTTGCTCGTCCTAGTTACAATCTTAATAGATAACTGAAAAAGCTGATATTACCGATTTTGTTAGAGTTGTCATAAAAAAAGCGATAATATCTTTTCTATGAATCTGTACCACAATACTGTACATATATTTTTTTTTTAGAGGGAATGGGACTTAGATATAGCCATCAAAAAATATAATCAATTTTTGGAAAGATGTATGAAATTCTCTCTCTCTCTCTCTCTCTCTCTCTCTCTCTCTCTCTACGTCTATCAAATTTTCCTTATTTCTCTCCCGGCCATTCCTGTAGTCTCTAAACCCCTCCTTTCCTTCCCCTATTCTTGTCGTCCTTCTTATTAATCTTTTTTTTTTAATAATTCCATTCTTCTCAGATCTGGTGTGCGTATGTACGATAGAGGAGAGTGGGCGTGTGTGTGAGGGCGAGGGCGTGGGTGGGTGGGGAGGCTGGTCGGTATATCATCTGGCTCAGGACGAGGATGTACCCGTGGCAGCCCTCACCGCCGCCCTCACGCCCATGTCGCCCCTACAGTCCCACGCCCTCACAGCCCTCACTAACGCCACACTTCTGCTGGCGGAGGTACTCTTCATGTAGTACAAGTATTTAGCTGTACCCCTTACTCCTGTACAGAATAAGGATGATGATGATGAAAGTGCTTTATTCTAAAGCACATGTAAGTCTGTTGTTCTGGGTACATACGTGACTGTTGAATAGGCTACCTCTGTGTGCGTGTGTGTGTGTATGAGTGTGCGTGTGTGTGTGTGTGTGTGTGTAATTCACCGGGTCGGTCAGGATCACGTGTTGGTTAGGATCATCAGCATTTTACCCTCCCGGAAGGGAGCTGAGAGCTCATATAGTTCGATCTAATTGCAAAGCCTTGACCTTCACACACACGCACACACCCATCCTCTTGCTCAAGGAGGACAGTGACCACCCGCTTCGTCAGTGAAACTTTTCGCATCCCAAGCAAGGCGCGAACCCCCGTCTTGACGTAGAAGAGAAAAATACCAAGCCACTCCCATCCTAAGACTATTTACCAACAAAGGGAAGAAAGAGACAGAAAAGGGAAAACATCAGGCGACCTTGTCCCCGATTGTACCTTCACCCCGTTCACTGATCCATTTCTCTCCACGTGCGCTCATCTTGCCATTGAGAACTGCCGTTGTAACTCAGTATTTTGAAATTCGGTTAACTACTGCCATTAGCCTTTTTATAAAGAAAAAGAGACGAGCAAGTGGTTTAATGGAATTAAGATTTTTTTCATGTATGTGTGTGTGTGTGTGTGCTTTTGCATCGTGTCTACATTTATATACAACAGTTTGGTGAACATCATTGCTTATGGAATAATATTAAGCAGTTTAGTACCATGGCGCCTTTTACTGTTGTTGCTACTATCAGATTTTTTTTTTTTTAAATCTTAGAGGAGGACTTTAGCATTGAAAGTTAAAATAAATCACTTTCTACCCTTCCTCCACCTCTATATTTCCCTCTAACATCACCCGTCCTTCTGTTCCTCCATGTCCTTCAACCCCAGCCCCTTCTTCTACTCCTACATTTCCCTCTAATTCTCCGTTTCTTTCATTACCTGCATCTCCCTCTACCTCTACTTTTCTTTCAACCCTTAAAGTTCGCCACCCCTCCCTCAGTCCTTAACCTTGTCTTTACCTCTCTCTCCACCTCACCTCTACCTCTGCCATTACCTTTTCTTTTATCTTGATTCTCCCCTTTACTCTCGTCTTTCCTTTACCTATACCTGTTCTAACTCTTTCTACCTCAATCCCTCGCTACCCACTTCCCCTCCTATCCGTTTCCCTTTACTATGCAGTCCTTATCTCTACCACTAGATGTGCTTTCGCCACTACCTTACCTTCTACCTCTGTTATACCTCACCTCCACCTCTACCTACACCTCTTTCCCTACATGTACCTCTTCGTCCCTGCTTCTGGTTTTCGCCTCTACTTCAACATCTGCCATCACCTCAGCCTCTAACTCCTATTTTACCTTTGCATTTATCCCTGCCATGCCTGTACTTCCATGACTTTACCTCTGCTTCCATCTATATGTGTCTGTCTTCTACCGCTTTCTCTGTTTCTCGCTGACTGTACCTCTATTTTTTTTTCTGTTTTTCTCTGTCTCTGCCTCTGTCTCTTTCTGTTTCTTCCTGCTTGTATCTCTTTCGGTTTCTTTCTACCTCTACCTCTTTTTCTCTTCACCTCTGTCTGTTTCTATTTTTCTCTACCTGTATCTCCATCTCTCTTTACCTCTGTCTCTTTCTCAATTTCTCTCCATCCCCGCCTCACCCCTGTCATAGCTTATCCACCGTCTGATTGCGTTGGTCACGGCATCGCTGGGTGAGAATGAAATGGAGGGATTTCTCATTTATTTCCTTGACTCTGAGGGTGGAGTTGTTGGCAACTGTGACTCAACAGGCACACCTCACACTGAAAGACGAAAGGTTCAGTCCGTTCTCCACCACCTACCTCTACCTCCTACTCCTACCCTTACTCCTACCCCTAGCTGCTACCCCTTACCCCATCCTACTATCCTTACCCCAAGCCTGCACCAGTCCTTACCCTTACCTGTACCCCTGCCTCTAGCTCTATCCTACCTCTCCTTCACTCTGTACCTATCCCTGTCCCCACCCATACCTCTCCTTTTTCGTCTTTACTGCCTTGAACCAGTCTACTCTCCATGTCATTGTTACTTGGACAGGGTAACATGAATTAAAATCCTTCATCGATTTAAGTCGCTCCCCTCAGTTATGACATCCAAATAATTTAGTCATAGCTTCATTAAATTTCTGATTTTATCGTTCACATTCTTAAATCTGATCCAGTCTTCAAAGATTCCGGTCACTATTGCAAACAATATAACATCAGCCGCATCTACATATATTAGATGCGAAATATTCCATCTTTCACCTCTCATTACCAGCGAAACCCTCTCAGAGTTTAATCTCTTTATATATTCCACAGTCATGAGGAGATCACATATATTTGTCTCACTTCAGCACTGACACTGAACCACTCACTCGAATATCCATCACCCTTTCCACATGTTTCACTGCACCATACAAACTCTACAGCATATAGCAGTTTTACCTGCACAACATAAAAAATGTTACACCTTATCCAACCGTGAAATCTACTCCCTTCGTTCCTAACCATGGCAGTCTTGGTCTTAATCTAGACCTCCTTTGGTCCTAACCTTGGTATCTTTTAGTAGGTTAGCCAGAACTGCATTAACCAATCGAACAGAATGAATGTGCACCCTGCCGCTAGGGAGAGAGTTGTGAACATTCTTCTCTCTTCTGTTGTCGCGTTAGCATTTGCCGTGTGACAATCTGTCGTGTGAACATTTGCCCAGTGAGCAAAATCTTGACACATCATGAACTAGTGCTGCCAGGCAACACAGTGGAAGATAAGCGAGACGCGACGTTGCCGCATCAGGTGCCGTTCGTGATCAGACATATGTACCCTAGTCTTGCCATCCCAGGCAAGGACACTTCAAAGCTTAAACGAGGGCTCACGCTCACAATGCCGCCTTTCATCCTCCGCCTCTACTCTTCTCAGTCTTTTCTAATTTTTCATATTTACTGGTGGGTTCAGAGAGCCAGAGCTTGGCTCTTTGATTGCACCGAAGACATGCATTGGAAAAAAAATGTTATCCCCAGGTGCTTTTTTTTTTTTTCTCATGTGCCTGAAGTGCGAGGCTGCTTGCAACACAAGTGCTTGGCGGTGGGGGTCTCCATCCCTCCTTTTGTAGCCATTTTAACTACACACAAAAATGTGATATACAGGCTACAGTTTGTCTCTCGGCTTGACTATCCTTCTTTTGCACTTATAGAGTAGACAAGCGCGTAGCGGCACGATAAGCGCTTGTACTACCTGCCACGCGGCTTCCAAAACACGCACTAATATCAAACATGACAGAGACCTGCTCTGACATACCGGGCATGCCCATGCAAAATTTCAGCTCCATCTACCCACCGGTATGACCTGTACAGGGTTCCCATTGTCTGGCGAAAAATCAGGCACAAAAGTTCGTGTGGCTCGGGCGCAACTGACCACAGGCAGTTATTCATAGAATTTACACTATCATCGGCAGCTCGTCGTTCCGCGTCTTTTGATGTACAGCACGTCGAAATTCGAAGGGATCAAATGTGGACAGACACACACACAGACTATGCTTATTCGCAGGGTATTAGTGACTCTATTGTGTTACTCAACACCATTTACAATGAATTTCGTAAGAGTCGCTACGCGTGATTTTACTGCTTTTGGTTTTCATCTCTTTAATCTGAACTGCGAAATTCAGGGGAGTGAAATTGCATATTTTCTGAACATGTAACATGGTTCATCAAGTCTTGTCTCTATTACACCTTTGTGCACAGCGCCAGGGAATTGTATATTTGGTCAGGTTTGTTCATCTGTATGTCTGTTAGCAAAATTATGAAGAAACTATTGGATGGACCTCCACCAAACTTAGCAGAATACTTTAGACCTATCAGAGGAACAGGAGACTGATTTTTGGCTAAAAAGGGTTATTGGTCATACATCAAGAACAAAGTTAACTCAGACATTTTTTGTCCGATTTTTACCAAACTTGGTGGAAGGCTGGGGGATAGGAAAAGGTGAAGCTATTCAGTATTGAGAACAATCGTCAAAGGTCACAGGGTAAGGTGGTTCAGTCTTTTAACTCAGATCGGATTCGATTTGAATGAAACTTGGCGGAAACGTTTAAGCTTAGGCAAGGATGAAATAAGTAAATTTTTGGAACAATAAATCAGAGATCAAAGTCACAGGGTAAGATCAACTTGAACACTTTTAATCCAATTTGAACCAAACTTGGTGGTTGGATTCGACGTCAGTAAAGAATGAGCCGATTTGATTTTGAGAGCAACCGGTCAAAGGCCAAGGGCACAGAGTTGGACAGATCTTCGGCCTCAAAGTCTTCTTCACGACCAG
>JAGKTI010002712.1:34725-46090 GCA_018397915.1 Birgus latro | reverse complement strand
TGATTTCAGTTATATCGGCATATGCTCCACAGGTAGGATTGGATGACGCAGAGAAGGATAGATTTTGGGATGATTTAATACGTGTAGTGAGTGGTATGGGTGATGATGAGGTAGTGGTTCTGGGAGGGGATTTAAATGGTCATGTGGGTGAAGCAGCTCAAGGTTATGAAGGAGTCCATGGAGGATGTGCATATGGTGTGAGGAATGCGGAAGGGGAAAGAATACTCGAGTTTGGGGAGGCTATGGACATGATTGTGTGCAACACACATTTTAGGAAAAGAATCAGCCGGTTGATTACGTACGAGTCCGGGGGAAATAGTAGTCAGATAGATTATTTTCTGGTCAGGAGGGTTGATAGGAGATTAGTGAGGGATGTTAAAGTTATAGGAAGCGAGGAGTGTGTGCAGCAGCACAAACTGTTGATTTGTGACATGGTGCTTAAGGAACGAGTGATGAGAAGGAGGACATATGTACCTAGGAGGAAAATATGGAAGCTGGGAAACCAATCAGTAAGGGATGCCTTTTATAGTGAGATGAGGAGAGTGGTGGCTGAACAGGAAGCCGTAGATAGAGGCGTTAATGAACAGTATAGAGCCCTTAAGAACAACCTCTTGAGAGTTACCGATGCAATATACGGTTGGACAAGAGGCCCACCAAGACATAAAGTAACTTGGTGGTGGGATGAGGGTGTGGAGCCTGCAGTTAAGGAGAAAAGAGGGCTTTTCCGGGAATGGAAGAAGGGTGGTAACAGGGAGGAGTACTTGGCTGCCAAGCGCAGGGCTAGAAGAGAGGTATACAGGGCGAAGTCTGAGTCACAGAGACTTTTACTTGATAATCTAAATCATGGAGAAAGGAAAAATATGATTTTTAGGGTGGCAAATCAGGTGAAGAGGGATAATCGGGACATTGTAGGTGAGCAGTGTGTGAAGAGTGATGATGGAGGGGTGGTGGTGGACAGTGAGGATATTGGAGATGCATGGAGAGAGCATTGTAGCCGGTTGTTGAATGAGGAGTTTGATTGGGATAGAGAAGGTTTGGAGCCAGCTGATCCAGTGTTTGGCCCTTGGCCTTTGATTGACGCTGCTACTGTGAGTCAGGCAATAGGCAGGATGCGGATGGGGAGGGCAGCAGGTGTGTCTGGGTTGACTGCCGAAATGTTGAAGGCCTCAGGAGATACTGGGGTGAGGTTAGTCACTGACCTGATAAATATGATTATACAGGTATATGAGTGTGTTGTCTCAGATGATTGGCTGAAGAGTGTAATTGTAAATGTGTACAAAGGGAAGGGTGATGCCCTGGAAAAGGGAAATTACAGAGGTATAAAGCTCTTAGATCAGATAATGAAAGTAATGGAGAGAGTTCTAGAAGGTATGATTAGAGAAAGAGTGAATATCGATGAGATGCAGTTTGGGTTTATGCCAGGCAGGGGGACCACTGATCCCATATTCATTGTTCGACAGCTTCAGGAAAAATATATTGGAAAGAAAAGGGAGTTGTATTTTGTTTTTGTTGATTTGGAAAAGGCCTTTGACAGAGTCCCTAGAGAGGTGGTGAGGTGGGCAATGAGAGAGCTAGGGTTGGAGGAGTGGCTGGTTAGGGTGGTTATGGCCATGTACGTGGGTGGTCGCACCCAGGTAAGAGTGAATGGAGCTTTGAGTGATGAGTTTTCCGTGAATGTTGGTGTGCATCAGGGGTCAGTTTTGAGTCCCTTGTTGTTTATCATGGTGCTTGAAGCCCTCTCATGTGACTTCAGAGATGGACTCCCATGGGAGATGTATGCTGATGATTTGGTGTTGATTGCAGAGAATGAAAAGGAGGTGGAGGAAAGATTTAAGAAGTGGAGAGATGGTATGGGGTACAAGGGCTTAAGGGTAAATGCAGATAAAACAAAAGTGATGATATCTAGGGTTGACGGCGGTACAATCAGAGGAGAGGGAGAGTGGCCATGTGCAGTTTGCCACAAGGGTGTGGGAAGTAATTCCATCTTGTGTAGTGTTTGTGATAAATGGGTGCACAAGAGATGTAGTGGTATTAGAGGTAGACTGCGAGATGATGCTGATTTCATGTGTGCGGCGTGTCGGGGAGAGCAGTGGAGATTGTTAGGCGTGAGAGGGTTGAACTTGCAGGCGAGTCTCTTGAGTGTGTGGAGGAGTTTTGTTATTTGGGAGACATGTTATGGCCGGAGGTGGGGCTAGAGTTAGCTCCGTTGCTAGGGTGAGAAGTGGTTGGAAGAAGTTCAGGGAGCTGTTGCCTCTCCTGACACTGAGAGGACTCTCCTTATGTGCTAAGGGGTCTTTGTATGCAGCATGTGTTAGGAGTGTGATGCTGTATGGTAGTGAGACCTGGGCAGTAAAGAAAGAGGATATTCGCAGGTTTAAACGTACAGAAATGACAATGATTAGGTGGATGTGCAGTGCGTCCCTGCCTGCAAGGCCTGGGGGGAGGGCTGGGTTTACGATGGAAGGGTTGAGAGGTAGGATGGGACTGGAGTGTATTGGTGCTGTGATAAGGAGAGGTAGGCTGAGGTGGTTTGGACATGTGGAGAGGATGGGGGATGATAATTGGGTACAGAGGGTGAGAATTGTTAATATTGGGGGAGGGGTAGACCGAGAAAGACATGGGACGAGGTCATTAAGTGTGACTTAAGGGTTCAGGGACTGAACAGGGAGGCTGCCAGGGATCTAGCAGCGTGGAGAGCCGCCATTAGGTGACCAAGGCCAATGCATGCAAGCATGTTGGAGCCTTCAAAAACAAAATGAAAACTAAACGAAACGATGTGAATGTTAACATAAAAATACAGTTGAAAATTTGCTGAATCCATCAGTATAATGAAACAGCTGGGTATGAATGTGGCTTTGGATGGGGTATTAGGTTCAAATTCTGGAGGGGTTTGGTTCCAAATTACAGTAATCCCTCAGTAATCCGATGTAATAGAGCCAAAGGCATGTCCGGGTAGTGGCAATGTTGAGATAATGATCAATATCCCCCTACTGTACCGGGTAGTGGCAATGTCGAGATAATGATCAATATCCCCCTACTGTACCAAGACCCTACCCAACCTCTAACCAATACCGAACCTATTTGTACAGTACTGTACCTCAGCTTACTTTGGCAATGTTTTCTGGTCATTCAGGCATATTTAGACATCATAACACACATACGAATATCCAAAGTAATGCTAAACACCAAGAAAACCATGCAAAAAAAAAAAACATTGGAAACAAAAAAACACCCTGCCTATGCACTACTGTATGTATGGTACTTCTCCTAATTTGGGCACTGTTTTCAGGTCAATCTGCCAGAACACACATAGGAATATCCAAAGTAATGCTAAGCACCAAGGAAACAATGTATAAGCAACAAACATCCATAAAAAAAATTCAGAACGGTTGGAAAATCAGTTATCTGACACTAGTGATAACTGATACATTTCCTCTTGACTTGTGGTCTGTTAGATGCGTGGTGGCCATTGGGAGACAAAACTCCCAGCGACCAGGCGACTTTGGACGTTCGGTGGAGAGACGGGCAGCTAATGTCACTGAACATGTAATCGTGGGTTGTAGTATATATATACAATGCGTGGTGGCAGTTGGGAAAGACTTAGCCAGGTGGCCACGCGACTTTGGACATTTGGTGGGGATGAGTAAGGATGTTTAGACACCGCTTGTGGGTTGCAGTCGTATTACTCGGGTGGTGGAGGTTCATTGGTAGAGATTGAACCAGCTCGCGAATTTGACCATTCAGTACTGGGGCAGACGGACATTTTAGCTCCGGTTGTGGGTTACAGCCTATTTCCTGCTCACGGCTCGAGCCCAGCGGCCACGATACCGAATGTTTGAACAGAAAGGCTGGCCGTGCGAACTTAGGACTTTTACGTCCAGATAACAGCAAGTAAATTCGGATAATGGTTTGTTACAGCTAAGGTCCAGTACCTGGATAATGAACAGGTCTGGATACTGCATGTCTGGGTAAGTGAGGGATCTCTGTAATTTCCAAATAGATTCAGTTCATTGTAGCAAATACTACAAACATGCAGTTTTTACCAGTTCCCCAAATCATGTAAGTGGTAGTTTAGGTGTAGCAACATAACACGTTCTGTGGCTATATGCCTTTTATTCTAACTTGGTCTAGAATTGCCATCTCTGCATCTTGAATGTGGAGATGTAACAACAAATTAACAATAGAATATGATGCTAGACACAAAGAAGTGCTCTGGGAAAGACCCAGAGCCATTGTATTATCTGTGTCTACCTTTGAGCTGTGTGAAAGATTCATAGGGACAAAAACTTGGGCCAGGTTAAGGTGAAAGGACTATAGTGCTGAACACATATTTTCTGGAGGCAACCATCTGGGGAACCTGGGAGTGAGCTGATGGTCAGCTCATGTCACTGTAAGGAGACCGTAAAAGGAAAGTTAAAAGGATATCATTTGCTATATATGCCTTCCCTGGGAATGCAGTGTACGGTTTATAATAACTTGTTCAATAGTAATGCTGCCATGACCTGGAGGCACTGATGAGGAGCCTGTATGAGATACCCCGAGTGGAGCAGCTGTGCTATCCACTTGGGAGTCACGCCTCCTCATATTTCTCTGCACCTCACCATGGGAAGGATCCTAATGAAGCTCTGTTTACCAAAACTAGGAGCCAGATCTGTACAGTGGAAGTACTCTACTGTGCCTGTAGGATGGCTCCACAGAAACAGTTGCTTACCTGTGACCGACAGGTCTGCTTGGCCAGATGGGTCAAGCTATGTCATCAACCATAACCTACCAGTGGGTGCAGAAAATTCAAGGCAAAACTGTAAGATCTAATGCTCATTTAGTGAGAATCGACAGAGGAACAATGACAAACCTTTTACAGTGTCTAAGAGTAATCCTTCAGCTCCTATGACATGTAGAAAGACTGGGTCTCCACTTCCAGTTTAGTGGTGGTGGGCCATATACATCATAAGTGTGCTGCACTTTTCCAGCATACTTTGAATGCCTGAGGGAACTCTACTGATCCAGCATGACTGTTTTGCAACTCACCATACAGTGCCTGCTACCTGTCGAGAGTTGCCTTCCAGTTTCACATTCACTTGTTCCCCCTCTCCCTTCCCCAGTGATTTTTACCCCCACTTCTCTCTATTAATTTACTTTCATTTAAATAAAAACTAATTATTATATAAAATTAATGTTACAATAAGTGTCTTCAAATTCCAAGAGCTAAACAGAGACTGGGTGGTGTCAAGTGCATATATGAGGCCTACAGTTTCACCTGAACTAAACTGCCAGTTAAACAATACCAGTTTCGTTTGCACACAATGCCAGACAAGCATCTGGAAGGTCAGTACACTGTCTTTCTGTTTTGTCATTTTATCATTCAGTAAGGTTTGACACTGCTGTTAACAGTTCATTTTCCATATGTGGGGGGGGGGTCACTGTCAGTTCTTTCCCCAGCATTAAGAATTTAATAGGAACTGGAAGGAGGAGAAAATAATGTTTGCTGGTAAAGTTTTCATCTTATCTCGTTGCAATTGTGAGTCCGTATACAGTTTGAAAAGTTGGTGAATCTGCACCTGGTTTAGTTTAAAGAGCAGGGTGGAATTAACATACTGTACATGTCACTCCCTCGCATCTTCATTCTGACAGAGTTATCACAGCGTACCTTCCTTCCAAGAAAATCTTCACTACCACCATTATTTAATGTTCTCACACACGTCTTGCACTCCTCACAATTACGAGTATATCAGCTTAACTAGTTTTTCAGAACCTTTGGCAGGCACAGGAACAAACACCATTACAAAAATATTTAGGGCATTTTAAGCTTACACAACCTTTATCACAGAATTTTTACTGATTTCAATACACTATGTTGTCATAATAATGTCAAAAATCAAGCTGAATAGCATCACATTATCAAGCTTTACAATGATGTGTATAGTACAGTACCAGTATTTTATTTCACATTGCCTTATCCATTAACAAATCTAACAAGCCTTTTCACTCTAAGGATGTATTTTTTTTAAATTCCTGCTACTGTCAGAATTTTACTTTAACTGTGAAAAGACTGTGTGAAATGGAGAAATGGAGGGGCTGGATACAGTTTTTATGAACACCTTCACAAATAGAGGGCCTTCCTAAGCAAAACTGTCTGGTGGTTGCAAGAATAAATACATTAGACTAAAGAGGTTAAACAAATATATTGTACAACTTTACTGACCACTTTTGGTACAAAGCTGATAATGTACAGTCGACAGCAGAAGTTCGTCCCTCTCAGCGTGCGTGATACGAGCCTGTTGATCTGGGAACACTGTATGAAAGAGTTGACAGGTATGGTTTAAATGGCTAATATGAAAGAAATGTGTTTGGAGATAAGAACACACTCTCTAATTCATTTGCAGCAGGTAGGATGGTAACATTATTGTGAAATGTTTGACACTGGTGTATGACGAATCATCGTTACGGACACAGACGCACAGGATTATCTGGACTGTAC
Organism: Birgus latro; assembly: GCA_018397915.1. Taxonomy (NCBI): domain Eukaryota; kingdom Metazoa; phylum Arthropoda; class Malacostraca; order Decapoda; family Coenobitidae; genus Birgus; species Birgus latro. The sequence continues at coordinate 39,612 of JAGKTI010002712.1, read as the reverse complement.
TGATGTTGCCAGCAAGTACTGTATGAAATAGTATTGAACATTTGCAGTCCTAAAGGTGAGGTTTGAAGAAAACATTAATTACGATGTCAGTTACACACTGAAGTAACATAGAATCTGACAGTGCGTGCTTCACGAGTGTACGGTTTTGTTTTACAAGTTAAATCACTTCCCTTCTTGGCCTCTATCCCCACCCGTCTCTCCTCTTCCCGGTCACGCTCTGCCATCATCCACGTTTTGTTGCTAATGCTGAAAATCATATGTCTGTAGGTAAAGTGTGGAAAGCAATCAATATAAAAGTGTTAAATGAGCTTTTTCTCCTCTATCGCTATGAAGTGTTATCCATGACCTGAATATAAATGTTAGTAACAGGAATAAATTGCCTCCGTGGTGGTTGGGAGACATTACTCGTAACCATTCATATAACACTTATATAACCATCGTTCTTAGAGTGTTCCAAATACACTCCCTCTCCTCCCCTCCCCTCTTCCACTGTCTCCATCACTCTTCCCCCCTCCCTTCCCCTCCTTCTACCAGTACCCCTTGTTTCTCTCCCTCAACACCCCCAACCCCTCCCCACGGTTTCATTTCATTGACCCTCCTTCGTTTTACCTTCCTAATAGATCGGTTATTCATGACTGGAATGCAGTTATCATTTACAGGAATTTAAGTCGTAATTGTAGTGACATAAACACAATACTCGTTCGTGTTATATTGCCAACTGTATTACACACAAGTAACCAGATTACTTATACAACAATATGTCCATCGTAACTGTCAGTGTTCATTACCATCTCCCTCTTGCGGACTCCTTCCCCCTTTCTGTATCCCTCACTCCTCCCTACACCTTATATTTACCTGTATCCCAGCTTGTAATATATCTAACCCATTCCCTTACCCAATGGTTTTCTGCTTCCATAATCCCCCCCCCTCACACACTGTGTTCCCCACTAGAGTGAGATATGTCTACTTCTATCTATCTATCTATTGCCAGAAGCCTTGATCCTGAATGGGTTGGCCACAAACAAATCACCTCCATGTCACTCTGTCCCCTGCCATTTCACTACCACGTTCCCAACTCACACCCCCCTTTCTCATATACCTCTCCACTCCATCCCTCCATCTCATCCTCGGCCTCCCCCTCCCTCTCGCCCCCTCCACCTCACTCACATACACTCTCCTTGTCAGTCTTTCACTCTCCATCCTCTCCACATGCCCAAACCACCTTAATGTGTTTCTCCTAATGCTTCCCATCACGTCCTCAACCACACCACAATGCTCCTTCACTTCCTCATTTGTTAGTCTGTCTCTCCATGTGACTCCACATGCTCCTCTCAAATAACTCATTTCCACTACCCTCACTCTTGACTTCTGTCCTTCCAACAGGGTCCAAGCTTCACTTCCATATGTCAGAGTTGGTATCACAATACTGTCATGTAACAACTTTTTCACTTCCATGCTCACCTCCCTGTTTCTTATCACTGCTTTCAACGAACCAGCAACCTTCCTTCCCTGCTGCACCCTTTTGAGCACTTCACCCTCCAGACTTCCATCCTTACTCATCACACTGCCCAAGTACTTAAATTCACTCACGTTCTCCATATCCTTCCCATCCAGTCTCACTGTACATTCACTGGCTTCACTTCTCTTGAAGACCATCACTTTACTCTTCCCCACATTCACCTTTAGATTCTGTTTCTTACACACTCTCCCAAACTTATCTACCAAGCCTTGCAGCTCCCCTTCGTCTTCACTCAGCAACACAGTCTACTTAATTTATAATTTAAAACAATATACCATCGAAATACTTTGATATGAACTCCCACAACACATAATCTTGAAATGTCAGAGAATGCAGCCAGAGTATCAATATCAAGAGTATCCCCATGGCTGCATAACATGGTCAGAACTGCCGTCAGCACCCTGAACATCTGTTCTGGAACTGCTGTCCGGCGGCATATGACCCTGGCAGTTGCCCCGCCAGTTTTTATTATATTTATTCACTCACTGCAACTGCCGATATTATTGATACAGGAGTGACAATGACTCGGATGGATAGGAACCGAACCTCTACCATAATTAACCCTGTCGCAGCGACGATTGGATACTTCCACTTACACCTGCATGCTGTCCGGGCTCACGGCAGGCATATTCCGCTAAGGAAACAATCTATTCATCCAGAAGGGTATAATCCCCCTTCATGGTATATTAAGATGATTATGGTTGCCACACGTATGGTAGGAGGATACAGCTTTTATGACTATCATCTATTTTGCTATATTTTAACCATAGCTGAAGAACTACAAATCACCAAGAATACCGACAATACTTATTAAAAAAAAAAATTCTGGATTCATATAAATCACACTCTTGTCCAACACAACACATGCGATGATTACTTTTCATTTTTTACTTTCTTTGGGAGAAAACAACGACGTTTGTGCTTCGTTTTTTATGTATGTTGGGATTTTAAAAAGGAGTGCAAGCAAGAGATTAATGGCTATGGAGAAGAAGTAATAAAAAGATGACTAACTTGAAGCACTGACTGCCGTTCTTTGAACAGTCAGTGCCTCTTGATCGCAACTATCATGGTCATCATATTAATATTACACACTATTGAAGAATACAATCCAAAAACAAAACCCAAACGTCGTCATATTGTTCGGTTCCCAAAACAAAAATAAAGGAGGAGGAGAAAACAGACATTTGAAATGACAAGGGAGAGAAGGCAGGCAGGGTCAGTACAAGTAAAACCGTGGGGAGGGGTTCGGAGTACTGCAGGCTAGAAACAGAGTACTGGTAGAGGGGGCAGAGGGAGGGGGGAGGAGTGATAGAGACGGTGGAGAGGGGAGGGGAGAAGCCAGCAACAGGGAGGAGAGGGAGTGTATTTGGAGCACTGTAAGAACGATGGTTATATAAGTGTCATATAAATGGTAAAGAGTAATGTCTCCTAACCACAACAGTGACGATTTATTCATGTTACTAACATTTTTTTCAAGTCATGGATAACACTTCATAGCGATGGAAGAGAAAAAAGCTCATTTAACACTTTTATATTGATTGCTTTCCACACTCTACCTACAGACATACTGTATTACAATTTTCAGCATTAGCGACAAAACGTGGATGATGGCAGAGAGTGACCGGGAAGAGGAGAGACGGGTGGCGAGAAAGGCCAAGAAGGGAAGTGATTTAACTTGTAAAACAAAACTGTACACTCCCAAAACACGCACTGTCAAATTCTATGTTACTTTAGTGTGTAACTGACATCGTAATTAATGTTTTCTTGCAACCTCACCTTTAGGACTGCAAATGTTCAATAATATTTCATACAATACTTGCTGGCAACATCAGTCCAGTCCAGATAATCCTGTGCGTCTGTGTCCGTAATGATGATTCGTCATACACTAGTGTCACATTTCAAAATAACGTTATTGTCCCCCCTGCTGCAAATTAATGTTATCATTAGGGCATGTGTTCTTATCTCCAAACACATTTCTTTCATATTAGCCAGTTAAACCATACCTGTCAACTCTATCTCATACAGTGTTCCCAGAGCAACAGGCTCATATCACGCAGGCCGAGAGGGACGAACTTCTGCTGTCGACTGTACATTGGATAAAACGCTGTTTGGGGGGCAGGAAAAAAAAATATCAACAACCAACCTAGATGAATACATAATAATATTCAGAGGAATAAAAAAAACTCAGAAATACAGATAAATTTGTCATAAAAGAAGCTGATGGCTACAACCTGCTATGCACCACACCAGGAAAAAAAAAAAAAAAAAGCTCAAAGCTATACTTTGCCGAAAGAATGATCAAACTATCTTTATAGATTAACACTTTCTGGAATTTATTTCTGGCACTCGCCAAGCTGTCGTTGGCAGCATCTGATGAAGCAAAATGTAACATCATTGGAATTTACACAATAAGACAACAAAGATACCAAAGAAATATATGTCCAGTTATCTACTTCAGACACATTAAAAAGCAGTAAGTGCACTCAAGAAACTATTATAAATACTGTATATATATATGTATATATAATCACACAAGATATATTCACCAAGCATTAAGGAGTGCAGTGGAGTCTGTGTAGTTTCTATGATAGTCCCAAACCTAAGAAGAGTACTATATGCCACCACCCCTCATGGGTGGTGCCACCAAGATAACGCCATCACCTCGCACAAACAACATTGGAATATTCCGTCTTGTTGTTTTGTAGACCTCTTCAAAAGTCTCATCATCAACCTGTTCGGAGAAATGTACATGAAGCAAAGCTGGGTTACAAAAGGATACACAAAGTACAACACACAGGTAACTACCAGATGCTGAACTGTAGATAAAAAGTAAATCAAAAAAATTTATTCCCAGATCAAAAGAATGGATTGTTGCATGAAGTGCAACACAAATATAATAAACAAAAACAGGGAGGTGAGCATGGAAGTGAAAAAGTTGTTACATGACTGTTGTGATACCGACTCTGACATATGGAAGTGAAGCTTGGACCCTGTTGGAAGGACAGAAGTCAAGAGTGAGAGCAGTGGAAATGAGTTATTTGAGAGGAGCATGTGGAGTCACATGGAGAGACAGACTAACAAATGAGGAAGTGAAGCAGCGTTGTGGTGTGGTTGAGGACGTGATGGGAAGCGTTAGGAGAAACACGTTAAGGTGGTTTGGGCATGTGGAGAGGATGGAGAGTGAAAGATTGACGAGGAGAGTGTATGTGAGTGAGGTGGAGGGGGTGAAAGGGAGGGGAAGGCCGAGGATGAGATGGAGGGATGGAGTGGAGAGGTATATGAGAGAGGGGGGTGTGAGTTGGGAGCGTGGTAGTGAAATGGCAGGGGACAGAGTGACATGGAGGCGATTTGTTTGTGGCCACCCCGTT
>JAGKTI010002712.1:0-20080 GCA_018397915.1 Birgus latro | reverse complement strand
GGGCTTCATTGTTACCCTCCATGACTACTGATAATATTTCTTTAACTTTACTCAATTCTTCTCTTTCTCTTTCAGATCTTATCGTGATACGCTTTTCTTTTACCCCTAAAATAATTACACATTTTTTCTTATCTGCTACATCCCTGACTAAAGATTCTCTACTTTTCAGTACCCTAACCACTTCCTTCTCCACCTTTTCCTTGCTTTGTTGTTCAATAATCTCTTTCAAATTTACACTTCCTTCCTCCTGAATTTTCTTCCACCCCTTTTGTTGCTCCTTGATTTCCTTAATATGTTCATCTTGCATCCTTGATTTTGAATCACTCATCTAATTTACTTTTCATTCAGTCTCTTTCTTCTTCCAACCTCTTGTTTTCCCTCTTGAGCTGTTCTATTTCATTTGTGGCAGATCCATTACCCACTTTTAATTCCGTAACTTCTCTTTCTTGTTCCGCACTGTGTGTAAACTTTTTCCAACTTGTTCTGTAAACCTTTGATCTCTTTCTCCTGTTGTAAGGTCCTCTCCTGCAGCTCTCTAATTACTACCCATACCTTCTTCAATTCCTGGACATTCTTCTCCGCCGTTTTTTCTACTCCTGCTACTGTTGTTTGATTCAATTTTGTACTTCCATTTTTCGCATCTTCGTCAGAGAAGCCCACAAATTCCCTTTCGCCAGACGTAAACAAACTGCCGTCGCTTTCCGCCATGATACAACCATATGGAAACTTTTCTATTCTACTGTATCTTGCTCTCTTTATCCCGAAACCCATTTTTTTTTTTTTAACTAATGTCTGACGGGACCACCACTCACACACTCATTTACATAATCACAATAGGCTGGTTTCCTTTCGCCGCTTATTCAGCGATTATTTCCCTGCGGTCCAGGAAGACGTCTGTCTACGTTGGCGACATGTGTGTGTGTGTGTGTGTGTAAATAATGTATATAATGAACATAAGTAAATGTAAGTAAATAGAAATAAATCATGAAATCAAGTATTGTAAGGAAAATAACATAAGAAATGTGATTTACCATAACTAATGTGCAGCATGAGTATTTATAGTATCATATGTGAGTGTCTATAGTGCCTTATACCAACAGAATACAGTATTTATAAAAAAAAAAAAAAAGTGAATGTGAAAATATATAAAATTAGAACAGAACCACAACTTCACATCATCATAGTTCTGACTGGCTGCATTACGTAAACCAGGCTGCGATACTACAAGTACTCTGTGCATCCACCCACTCCACACCAAAATGGACTATCTATCCACGTCAGCTGCTGACGGTATTTGAAAGTAGCTGTCTGACACAAATCTGGGCATGCAGGACAAAACACACGTTTCAGGCAGAAAGCAGCCAAGGTGAGCCTTATTTAAACCACTTTTCAGGTCTATTCATGGGGGGGGGGGGGGAAAAATGGAAATGGCCATCATTGGGGGTCAGTCGGCCTCCAATGCGCTCAGCGCTGGGGGGGCGCAAAAGCCGACAAAGTCTCCGGCACGGAACAGGTTTAGCTGTGCCATGAGCAATGCAGACCTACTATGATTAACAGAAAATATAAAAGCTCATATTTATTGAAAGCACTATAGTGTTGACCTGTCTCGGCTACCTCCCTTTTCTTGGGGGAAGCAGCCTAGGTATATAGATAGACTATAGTATTTACATTACTAATAGTTGCAAGAAGAATGCATACCACTAAAATAATCTTTAATACAGGTAGTAAGCAACCTTCATTAATACTGGTTGTACGTAACCTTGTAACCAATATGGAACCTACATGGATGTTAGGTCAAATGCCTCACCTTGGATACTGCAAAAAGCAAGCCATTTTGAATATCCACACCCTGGCTTTTACGTAAATAACATGGTAAAAAAAATAAATGTATAAATAAAATAGAGGGAATTCCTCCAATTCTACATACACCTATACTGTAGTTGTGATGCTGGGTCATAATCTCACCTCAACAGAAGTGACTGTCTCTTCAACATCACCAAGTATCATATTGAGGTGCTGGTCATAAGCATGGAGTCGGCCACGCAGCTCACGCTCATTGCGCATCTTAACATAAATGCGTTCATCCAGGGATAGCCGGATGAGGTCTAGAGGCTCCTCCACAGCCATTGTCCCAATGGTAGGCTCTCCATCTTCTGCCATGGCTACCCTGTTGCCACATGATAATCAGTTAAAAAACAAACCATTTAATATACTGTATAACAAAGCAACTTTTGTACATCTAACTTGTGTACTATCAGTAGTTGTTGTTGGGTTGCCCACAGTGTCACTGGGGTTCTATGCACTAACAGCAAACATAATTAATAAAAAAATAATTGTTACTTGGTGGGAGGAGGCTGTAGCACAGGCCGAACAGGTTAGTACTCCCGAAGGGAATGGGAATGCTGGTGATAGGGAGAGCTGGAGCTTCTGTTTCACTAGCTACCTAACCATCCCCCTTTGCTGACCTTTTCAGTGTGACAGTAACATGGAGAGTAGACCAGCATACTCTCCCAAACATTTCCTCTAACTATCCTATGCACTACACCACATGCGCTTTACATATTACACAACGTATCCCACTACGTTACAGGGGTTGATGCCAGCAAGGGCATGCGGCCAGAAAACTTTGCCCCCGCTACCTAGTGGCAGACTTTGGGGGGAGGCTTGACTGGGGTTCCGCCGGCATAGATCATGAGTCCGGGGCGAGATGGGGCTCGAACCTGTGCTAGAGGGTACAGGGCATTGCGGTTCCCAGGCTGCCGCTTCCGCTCAATAGAGAGGGGCCCGAACCTGGGAGTAGCGCCCCAGGAGGCTGCCCTATCAGTGGGTGTATCATGACAGGGCAGTTGCGGTGCCAAGCCGTGCTTGGAGGGTGTCCCTGCAGCTGTCCTGGCACGGTGCCCCGAGGCCACTACTGCAGCCACTGGTAAGCTGGTGGGCTAGGGGTCCCAGATCCATTGCCTGGGCCTGGGACTGTGCAATGGGTCGGGCCTTTGGAATGTTTACCCCCCTTTATCTTACCGACTATGAACTACAAATACAAGCACCGAAGCAAGCCTGAGGACAGCAAATCACCCAGGGGGTTTAGGGTGGGTTCGTGGAATGTGGGAAGTTTGAGAGGAAGAGCAGGGGAAGTCGTTGAGGCATTCAGTAGGAGGTGGGTGGATGTGGCATGTTTGCAGGAAGTCTGGTACAGGGGTGGATCAGCCAGAAAGATTGTTGGGAAGGACTGCTACTATAAGTTGTTTTGGCAGGGGGAAACTGACGGATATCGGGGTGTGGGTGTGTTGGTTGCAGAGAAATGGGTGGAATATGTCATGAATGTTATGAGAGTAAGTGACAGGATATTAGTAGTGAAAATTCTGATTGGGCAGAAAATGATTTCAGTTATATCGGTATATGCTCCACAGGTAGGATTGGATGACACAGAGAAGGATAGATTTTGGGATGATTTAATACGTGTAGTAAGTGGTATGGGTGATGATGAGGTAGTGGTGCTGGGAGGGGATTTAAATGGTCATGTGGGTGAAGCAGCTCAAGGTTATGAAGGAGTCCATGGAGGATGTGCATATGGTGTGAGGAATGCGGAAGAGGAAAGAATACTCGAGTTTGGGGAGGCTATGGACATGATTGTGTGCAACACACATTTTAGGAAAAGAATCAGCCGGTTGATTACGTACGAGTCCGGGAGAAATAGTAGTCAGATAGATTATTTTCTGGTCAGGAGGGTTGATAGGAGATTAGTGAGGGATGTTAAAGTTATAGGAAGCGAGGAGTGTGTGCAGAAGCACAAACTGTTGATTTGTGACATGGTGCTTAAGGAACGAGTGATGAGGAGGAGGACATATGTACCTAGGAGGAAAATATGGAAGCTGGGAAACCAGTCAGTAAGGGATGCCTTTTATAGTGAGATGAGGAGAGTGGTGGCTGAACAGGAAGCCATAGATAGAGGCATTAATGAACAGTATAGAGCCCCTAAGAACAACCTCTTGAGAGTTACCGATGCAATATACGGTTGGACAAGAGGCCCACCAAGACATAAAGTAACTTGGTGGTGGGATGAGGGTGTAGAAGCTGCAGTGAAGGAGAAAAGAAGGCTTTTCCGGGAATGCAAGAATGGTGGTAACAGGGAGGAGTACTTGGCTGCCAAGCGCAGGGCTAGAAGAGAGGTATACAGGGCGAAGTCTGAGTCACAGAGACTTTTACTTGATAATCTAAATCATGGAGAAAGGAAAAATATGATTTTTAGAGTGGCAAATCAGGTGAAGAGGGATAATCAGGACATTGTAGGTGAGCAGTGTGTGAAGAATGATGATGGAAGGGTAGTGGTGAACAGTGAGGATATTAAAGATGCATGGAGAAAGCATTATAGCCGGTTGTTGAATGAGGAGTTTCATTGGGATAGAGAAGGTTTGGAGCCAGCTGATCCAGTGTTTGGCCCTTGGCCTTTGATTGACGCTGCTACTGTGAGTCAGGCAATAGGCAGGATGCAGGTGGGGAAGGCGGAAGGTGTGTCTGGGTTGACTGCCGCAATGTTGAAGGCCTCAGGAGATACTGGGGTGAGGTTAGTCACTGACCTGATAAATATGATTATATATGAGAGTGTTGTCCCAGATGATTGGCTGAAGAGTGTAATTGTAAATGTGTACAAAGGAAAGGGTGATGCCCTGGAAAGGGGAAATTACAGAGGTATAAAGCTCTTAGATCAGATAATGAAAGTAATGGAGAGAGTTCTAGAAGGTATGATTAGAGAAAGAGTGAATATCGATGAGATGCAGTTTGGGTTTATGCCAGGCAGGGGGACCACTGATGCCATATTCATTGTTCGACAGCTTCAGGAAAAATATATTGGAAAGAAAAGGGAATTGTATTTTGGTTTTGTTGATTTGGAAAAGGCCTTTGACAGAGTCCCTAGAGAGGTGGTGAAGTGGGCTATGAGAAAGCTAGGGTTGGAAGAGTGGCTGGTTAGGGTGGTTATGGCCATGTACATGGGTGCTCACACCCAGGTAAGAGTGAATGGAGCTTTGAGTGATGAGTTTTCCGTGAATGTTGGTGTGCATCAGGGGTCAGTTTTGAGTCCCTTGTTGTTTATCATGGTGCTTGAAGCCCTCTCACGTGACTTCAGAGATGGACTCCCACGGGAGATGTTGTATGCTGATGATTTGGTGTTGACTGCAGAGAATGAAAAGGAGGCGAAGGAAAGATTTAAGAAGTGAAGAGATGGTATGGGGTACAAGGGCTTAAGGGTAAATGCAGATAAAACAAAAGTGATGATATCTAGGGTTGGTGGCGGTACAATCAGAGGAGAGGGAGAGTGGCCATGTGCAGTTTGCATCTTGTATAGTGTTTGTGATAAATGGGTGCACAAGAGATGTAGTGGTATTATAGGTAGACTGCGAGATGATGCTGATTTCATATGTGCGGCGTGTCGGGGAGAGCAGGTGGAGATTTTTAGGCGTGAGAGGGTTGAACTTGCAGGTGAGTCTCTTGAGTGTGTGGAGGAGTTTTGTTATTTGGGAGACGTTATGTGCCGGAGGTGGGGCTGGAGTTAGCTCGGTTGCTAGGGTGAGAAGTGGTTGGAAGAAGTTCAGGGAGCTGTTGCCTCTCCTGACATTGAGAGGACTCTCCTTACGTGCTAAGGGGTCTTTGTATGCAGCATGTGTTAGGAGTGTGATGCTGTTTGGTAGTGAGACCTGGGCAGTAAAGGAAGAGGATATTCGCAGGTTTGAACATACAGAAATGACAATGATTAGGTGGATGTGCAGTGCGTCCCTGCGTGCAAGGCCTGGGGGGGCTGGGTTTACGATGGAAGAGTTGAGAGGTAGGATGGGACTGGAGTGTATTGGTGTTGTGATGAGGAGAGGTAGGCTGAGGTGGTTTGGACCTGTGGAGAGGATGGGGGATGATAATTGGGTACAGAGGGTGAGAAGTGTTAATATTGGGAGAGGGGTTGGGGGGGGTAGACCGAGAAAGACATGGGACGAGGTCATTAAGTGTGACTTAAGGGTTAAGGGACTGAACAGGGAGGCTGCCAGGGATCGAGCAGCGTGGAGAGCTGCCATTAGGTGACCAAGGCCGACGCATGCAAGCATGTTGGAGCCTTGAAAAACGAAAACGAATATCATGTAAAAACATGCACAATTCTTATTTATGAAAACTGGGCTATAACTATTATTATGCGAAATCAAGACATGTTTGTCAACCACACAGATACTGCGTCATGCCAGGATAACCCTTAACCAGCACAACAACCATCCAAAGTAACCATTGGAAGAACAACAGCTGAAATATTTACTTTCCTGCAGAGCCTAATTAGCAACAATTAGCCCACTAGTCCTTGCACGGCATTAAGGCCCATTCACTATCAGCATTTAAGGCCCATTTAGTATCTTCACAATCATTCTGACTTGGATAATTTCTCATCCATTCAAGTTACTACTGTAGTTATTCAGAGAGCCAGGTTGCCTGAATTCAGTCAACACATCATAAAGAAAACACTACTCGCAAAAACTGGGATGTAAATACTCTGCTCTCTGTCCCGTATCACTGAAAGTGTACCACAGAATGACTGTGTGCACTGATTAGTGCAAAGCTGTACTTGAATTTCCACAACAATAGTGGAGACTGAAAAATGAAACCCAGACGTAAGATTAACCATGCTAATATCCATAAAACGCTGATGATACATTATATCTTATAACAGCCAATACTAAGAGTGAATGGAGATTTGTGACAAGTTTTCTGTGAATGTTGGTGTGCATTAGGGGTCACTCTTGAGCCCCTTGTTGTTTATCATGGTGCTTAAAGCCCTCTCACACGACTTCAGAAATGGACTCCCGTGGGCGATGTATGCTGATGATTTGGTGTTGATTGCAGAGAATGAAAGGTAGGCGGAAGCAAGATTTAGGAAGTAGAAAGTAAATGCAGATAAAACAAAGGTGATGGTATATAGGGTTGGTGGTACTGTCAAAGAAGAGAGAGAGAGTGGCCATGTATGGTTTGCCACAATGGCGAGGGAAGTAATTCCATCTTGAGCAGAGTTTGTGATAAGTCGGTGCATAAGAGATGTAGTGGTATCAGAGGCAGACAGAGATAATGCTGATTTCATGTGTGATATACATAAGGGAGGGCATGTGGAGATTGTCAGAAGTGAAAAGACTGTTCTTGCTGGCGAGTCTCACAAGTGTGTGGAAGGTTTTTTTTTTTTACTTGGGAGACATGTTATGTACTGGAGATGGGGCTGGAGCTAGCCCTGTGGCTAGAGTGATGAGTGGTTGGATGATGTTCTGGGAGCTGTTGCCTCTCTTGATACTGAGAGGGTCCCTTCGTGCTAAGGGATTTTTGTGTGTGCCAAGTGTTAGGAATGTAATCCTGTATGGCAGTGAGACCTGAGCAGTAAAGGAAGATGATATTTGCAGGCTCAGACATACAGAAATGACGATGATTAGGTGGATGTTCAGTGTGTCCTTGAATGCGAGGCTTCGGGAGGCAAGTTTTATGATGGCAGAGATAAAAGGTAGGATGGGACTGGAGTATATTGGTGTTATGATGAGGAGAGGTAGACTGAGATGGTTTTGGCATGTGGAGAGGATAGAGGATGACCAACGAATGCAGAAAGTGAGTAATGTTAACGTTGGGGGTAGGGTTGCAAGGTAGACCGAAAAAAAGACCTGGGACGAAGTCATTGAGTGTAAACTCAGGGATAAGGGACTAAACAGGGAGGATGCAAGAGATAGAGCAGCAAGGAGAGCCAACACTTGGTGACCAAGGCCAATGCATGCAAGCATGCTGGATCCTTTATAAATGAAATGAAAGGAACAATTTCATCCCATCCTGGTGAACCTGCTTTCATGAGGAAGAAACTGATCACATGCTTGTGACATTTTTCAGTCAGTATTGATATCATATCACATAAATACAGTATTCAGATAATAGCATATTAATATTCTTGGGGCATCACAAATTGCACTGATCATTTCAGATACCATCGGAGCCCTCTTCAGTGATTACTTTTTGAGCTACAGTAGTGTACAGTATTCATTATCATTTTTGAAGGCTCCAACATGCTTGCATCCATTGGCCTTGGTCACCTAATGGCAGCTTTCCAAGCTGCTCAATCTCTGGCAGCTTCCCTATTTAGACCCTTAAACCTGAGGTCACACTCAATGACCTCATCCCAGGTCTTTTTCAGTCTATCCCTCGCTACCCCACCCCCAACATTAACACTTCTAACTTTCTGCACCCAATTATCAACCCCCATCACATGGCCAAACCATCTCAATCTACCTCTCCTAATCACAACACCAGTACACTCATCCCATCCTACCTCTCAGCTCTTCCATCATAAACCTAGCCCCCCCAGGCCTTGCACTCAAGGATGCATTGCACATCCACGTAATCATTGCCATTTCTGTATGTTTGAGCCTGTGAATATCCTCTTCCTTTACTGCCCAGGTCTCGTTACCATACAGAATTACACTCCTAACACGTGCTGCATACAAAGATCCCTTAGCACAGAGGGACAGCCCTCTCAATGTCAAGAGAGGCAACAGCTCCCTGAACTTCTTCCAACCACTCCTCACTCTAGCCACAGCCCCATGGAGTTAGCTCCTGCCCCACCTCCAGCACATAACCTCTCTCTCACATGACTCATCCACAAACTCAAAAGGCTCACCGGCAAGTTCAATAATACCCTCTCCAAGTTTTCTTACATCATATACAGTGAAATATATATATATAAGGATTATTTTATTAAAAATGTATAAATATTACAGTACAATTAATTTTCACTTTCTAGGAAAGCAATTACAAGTTAAACTACAAAATAAAAAATGCTGGTGCTACTCATACACAAAATAATTAAATATGGTTAATATACAGTAGTACTGTATATAGTTTTTAGGTCTAACCTGTTATTCATTAAACATTTTCAGTGAAAATTACAAAGTAATATACCAAGCCTATAATGCATCAACAGACAACACTATAATCATATGCAATGATAACAATCTTACTGGCATCTGTTAAGAGATACTGGTACAGTATCAAATTACTTTAATATCAAGTGTGAATGACTGATTATACTGTACTAACAAAGTGTGTGTGTTTCTGTTTACAGTCATTGACAAATGACACTAGAAAGCACAGCAACGAGTCAATGAATGAGGCACTTAAAACAATACACAAATACTGATTCACAACTTACCACCTACATAGCATCATAAACTATATACTGTATATACAGTAATTTCAAGGATTAGCAAGATACACTTTGCTAAGAAATATTTAGGCTACATCAGATTAGCCATCACAGTCATGTCTGTTAAGAAGTAATTTTCTTTTCAGTCAGGCAAACACTAATATTAATACGATGTTAGCGAGACCGCTTGCAATAAATTAGAATTTCATGCTCATGTCTCTCCTAATATTCTGGCTCTTGAAAAAGATTAACTATTGTTATACTGTATAGCATTATCAGAATAAAATCTTAATCTCTCACACTACTATCTAATTAAATCTAATTATCAATATAATATCAAGTCTAGTACTAATGAAAACCTTCAAATTTGTTATCACTTTCTGTAATAAGCTTCCGAGCTTCAGCCCAAGTAATTTTTTTTGGAATAGCTTCTCTAAGAAATTCGAGATGGTCTTGGGAATGTATGGCCACTGACAAACCCTCATAGTCAAGTTTTGTCCTGTCTTCTGAATTTCTTAAAGTTTCCTCCACTAAATATTCAATAAAGAGTTCTGTTGATTTTGTGACAAGATGTAGAGTCTCTTGTGTCACTGTCTCAACGTCAGGACAGCTTTTCATAATCATTTTCACCCGCTGGGTGGGAAGTACAAGGTCTGTGGGGGAACTACTTGAGCGACCATCCTTCACAGAACTCTTGGCACCTGAAGACTTGGAAGGGGATGCCATTTCTGCTTCCAACCTGTGGTAGTAATTCAAGAAGTTACTAGCTATTTCAACTAAGTTAACCTTAAACATTTCCTTCCTGGACGTACATGTCTTCACTTTATATGGTAATGTTAAGAAGCAGAAATAGCATCCACCTACATAGCTATTACAGTGGAACCTCATTCATTTTAAATCCACTTATATATATTGTTTGTTTAACTCTAGATTTTTCAGAGCAAACAAATTATTGAACAGCTAACGGCATAATGTGATCAACACTATAAATAAAAAATAATACTAATTTCAGGAGATGGTCTTTGATGTCACTCTATGACATTCCCAATATACTGTATACACAAACACTATTAAAATTACAAAGGATTGACAGATAAAAGGGTGCTGCAAGATGAAGAGTTGCAGAGGGAGAGGCAGGTATACCCCAGTTTAATGATGCAATTGGTTAAATAAAAACCCATCGCTAGGCGGGGTATCGTATATCGGGGTAGATTTAACATGTAAAGTATAGGGATGTGTTTTTCAGCCTTGGGTTTCCCCCCCAACCAAGTCCTATACCCAGCCAAATGAGTCCAAAAACAAGTTTCTAGCCAACCTAAACCCTTAAATACCTTTCAAACAACTAGGCCTAAAGGCAGTTTATAACTCACCTAAACCCAAAAGTAAAATCTGAAAATCATCAAATATAAGTCTGGAAAAAATCAAACTTAGTAAACTGTACCCCAAAATTACAATGTTCACAACACCTGTGACTAAAACAGATTAATCTAAGTTTAAAAACAGTTTACAAATCAATCTAAATACAAAATTTAAGTCTAAAATATCATCAAAATCAGTAAAAAAATATAAAAAATAAATGAAAGCCCATCATTAAACCAGGGTATCGCATTTAGGGGTACTGTATCTCAGGGTATACCTGTACTGTACAGTAAAACCTTTCCCTACCTCTTGTTTAATTCAATCAGTATTTATTACAGTACATGAATTCACATCAGCATAATTAACATATTCATATACAACACCTTCCTTAACTTTTTCATTAGTAAGAAAGGGAGAGCACCTTCTAACTTACACTTTAAAAGATGAAGGTACTGTACTGAACCTGCCAGCAATAACAATTTCAATACTCACTCAGCCATTCACTGAAAGTGACTGAGAATGAAAGCTTGTATACAGTGCAAGTGCGGCAGACGAATACAAACAACAGCTATGGTGGTGGAGGAGTGAGGTTTGGTAAATTGGTAACAAATGGATTTGGAAACTGTAGAACATACAAAAGGAGTGTTTGGTTTGGAATTTTTGCTATATGATATTGCAAGGTGCTGACTTGTACGAATGGGTACTGAATAGTAATGGAATGCTTGTTGGGATGTGAAGGTTGAAAAAACAACAGAAAAAAAAAAAAGGGGGAAGACATGGTTGGGTTGGATGCAAGAAAGGAGTCCTGATAAAGAAAGAGGGAATTAATTGGCAGAGTTAAGACAGGCAGAGATGCTTATAAAGACAAGAAAAATATATACAGTATATCACATAAATGATGAATTTGGAAGACAAGTAAAAATATGTCTGAGTCTCAACATCGCATGATTTTGACACTAGGGTTGCCAAGTGAACTGAAAATCAGTGAATTTGGTAAGCTTATTTTAAAGGAGAAAATTCTTACTGTATCCTCTGGTGTACAGAAAGATACTATGGTTTTGGTGGCATGCCATGCCATCAAATCTGCTTCTCCTTACCAAAGCTTATGGATGCCCCACCTCACTGACCATGCTACTTAAAATTTTTTCTTTCTTCTCCAAACTTTCATACAAAATAGGCCTGTGGGAAAAATGAAGCCTACTGATTTTCAAGGCTTAATTTTCCCCCTTCCTCCAATGCATCACACCTCGTAGAAGCTGCATTTCAGTACTGAATCTTGGCCAACAGATTTGGTAGCTACAGCATTAACACAAACAGGCCTATAGTAAAGGTCTCACCTACTGGTACCAATATCCAAGCTTCGAGGGCCCCTCTCCTCCACTGCCCTTCCCCCCAAGACAGATTTTCCTCCCTTACTTCCCCCACCCCCCCCTCAAGACATATCACAATTTCCCTTCTCCCCACCTCCCAAGACACATCACAATTTATGGATGCCATATCTCAGTAACTGGGTCACTTTTGTTTTACAACTTTACTCACCCACGCATGGGTAGGCGGCGGCAACCATCATCCAGTCAATGGATGTAGTGCTGCCTACTTCTTCCTTCTTAATTCTCTGTGTCTGCCCTTTGCTCACTGTACTTCTCCCTTTCCTTCCCCTCACTTTTCACTACTCTTCCATCCACTTCAGATGACTCTGCACTGAGTGACATCCTAATGGTTTCCTGTAGCCCAGGAAACCATTTACAGTGCTGGGAGGCAACCATATAATCAAATTACAGGGTGATGCAGAGTCTGCTATGGTGCCCCTGTTCACTGGGTTGAGATGCAAATGCAGCATCCATCCAGGAGGCAAGCCTCCACACTTTTCCCTGCACCTCACTGTAGCAAGGCACTGTCAGCTGCAAGGAAACACTGGTTCACTGCATGGGACAACCCTGCAGGGGTGGTTGCTTGCCTGCAATTGATGGGTCTGCTTGGCCAGAAAGACTGGGGCAGATCAACAACAACAACTCACCTACACAATAGGCCTAAGGCAAATGCAAATCCAATCACTTTTCAAAGGGGCTCATACATAATATACATCCTCCCAGTGCATCACAGTGAATGGGTGATGTAACTCAGCAATCAGCCCACCTGTTTTATAAACTTACACCAGTACTGTACTGTACACACAACAGTTCTATGAGAAGGTGAGGTCTACTGGTATCAATTTTCTAGGTACTGTGTCCCCCAATTCAAACATCACCGCCTGTGGAAACCACTTCCGAGTAACCTTTTGTTGTCCAAGCTAACAAGAGTGTCTTACAAATTTTTACATTCTACATCCCACCTTCTCCCCAAACATCAAAGTTTGTGGACAATATGCCAATTTTCAGGTCTCTAGATCCCCCCATCCTTTCCATACCTTCAAAGCATAGCAGCTGTTTGGGGACATAATTCTGCTGTACAGAAGTTTCTAAAATTTATTTATTTTTTCCAGATTCAAAGATCTAAAATTTAAACTGGGCTAACTGAAGAGAAAACTAATTTAGGTATGGAGGTCTTTGATGTGTGACCAGTTTTTACCTTATTTCATGGACTTTTATGACAAATTATTAGCTACCTATATTAAAGCCATACAACAGTAAACCACAAAAATGCTGATCAATAATATCCTAACCTAACCTAGCATTTCCTCAGGGATGATTATTGTAGTGAAAATTTTTGAAAAATCACAATGATGGTCTCAGTGCTGGGACACCATTTGCAATGTAACAAATAAATAATGGTCTTCTTCAGGACAGGGCACTGTCACAGATTTTCACAGAAATGAAAGTAAAAAAATAATTCAAATCACATAAAACATACCGTATCATTATGGCATTACAGTATCTAATATCAAAACTGAGTGTGATGTCCACATATGAAATTTTACTTAATAATCAGAAAAGGACAAAATCAATGAAGGTTTCTATATACAGGTGCTGAAAGGTAAATGAAAAAGAGTATGTTTTATCACAACAAAGGCTACAGTAGTTCACCTGACACTCAAATCCTGCAGAAATAACTACAGTAATATGATACCCGGTACCAAGGTTGGGTTTTTAAATTTTCTTACCAGCATTCAAGTCATTCAGGAGTATTGAGTGTGTTTCTATGGTGTTATCAATGGCAACAACTCTCCATAAGAGTGTCCATTAGGTATAAGTAACAGCCAAGATATATATATATATATATATATATATATATATATATATATACAGTATATATATACATATATAAAGGAGGCCATGTTTACTCCATTTTATTTTAGGTTTAGGTTAGGTTTATGGTCAGGTTAGGTTGAGTTTTGGCTGGCTCAGGTTAGATTTGGTTATATTTGAGGTGGGTTACTGCTTGTTTAAACTCGCAATGGAGTCCTATACACTACAACAAGGTTAATTAACTGGCAGCCCGCGGGTCAAATCAGGCCCTTCGGCAGTTTTTGTCTGGCCCTTTGACTGACTCAGAAGACTGAAAATCAACAAATAAGCAGAAAACATAAAGTTTTGCATTTTTCTCTTTATTTATGTATTTAGTGGAAAATGTAAATGCAAGTAATATATGTATTTCTCATTCTTTCTGTGTAGAAGTGTTTAGATAGAAGGAAAAAATTGAGGTGAAATAATGTACAGCCTTTTGATTAATCTGAGTTTCATAATGTTGCCCTAATCCTAGAGTAGTTGAATAGCCCTGAACTACAGGCTTCCCTTTATCACTGAAATTAATTATACCTTTGATAATATGCATTAGCAGCAACATTAACAAAAAAAAAAAAAACGCTAGTTCTTAACCAAACGTGTGCGGCAATTCCAACTATTGTCATAACAAACTCACAATCTCAAGGTAGGTAATTTTGGTACATATGCAACACAGATGGTTGACTGTTGAACTGTGACTGCAAGAAGTGATTGGAAAAAGACAAAATACATCTATTTTTGGGTAGCTAAGGAGGTGGCCAGGTCACCCGGAACAATGCTTACTGACAGTCTTTCCAACTGGCCACGTTGCTTACCAACCATCGCTCTGACTGGACACATCAGTGTAACCCGTGTCCAAGTAATGGGTAACTTTATGGTTTAACCACACCTAATCTAACCAAACCAAGCCTAATCCAACCTAACCTCACTTGCATTTGACAGCCAGCTTCAAATTTAACAAGGCATGTTACAAACATTAAATATAGCTGACTACTGGCATACGTTGGCAAAAATGCATTCTAAATCCTCATTTATAGCTTTCAGAGGTAACCCAGTAGCTGTGGTAATCCAGGAATAAGAACAAGTTACCTGTGAGACTCAATATGAAATAAGGAAAGGCTGCACCCATTAGGTCAAGAATTAATGAACAAACCTCACTCTAATCTGACAAAATATGACTAATTAGCCTTGATTTCAACACAGAAGCCAAGTGCCCAAGGGTTAAGAAAAAAAAAAAAAGGCTCCTGCCTCTATAATATGCTTGATTTGTGCAAAACTGAAGTCTGGCCAAGAACTGATTGTTGTGAATTTTATGGACACAACAAATTATTAACATGCTCCCTCCATAAATACCACACACAGACCAAACAGCTCATTAAACTATATTCTGCCTACATATTTACCCTTACGGGCAGTACGAAACCAGACCAGTAGGTATGAGTCAGTGCAGTATATACCGGGTACTTTCTATGCTATATCTGAAACTTATAAGATCAGACAATAGAATACAGAGGCTCAGTATGTACAGCTGCAATATACACTTACTGAGTTGTTGATAACGAAGATCAGAAAATATACTCCGAAGATTTGCCGCGTGAGAAGTCCCTGGCGTGGGAAGGGTATGTTAGTATAAATGTTTATATTACAATAGAAACCGATATAATATTATTTGTCCTTGATGTGTATGCCAGTTATAAAATCCTTCATTTATTTGATATTTCATTATTTATTCGTGGTGCCTGGTTGACTTTGCCGTAAATGATTTTCAGCTCCCTACAGTGCATTGGCAGTCTCGCTCATTACAAAGTCTACTAATGTTAATATTCTTGATTCCCATGTAAGTTCTCCTAATCAAATAAAAAAATTCGGCACATTTAAAATTTCAACCGGCGACCTTGTTATATTATCCATAAATATTTTGTTCTGGCCGGCGTTGGGAATTTGGGGCGCTTGCAGCAGCTTGCCCTGCCGGGTGCCTCGTGTGCCTCTGGGTGCAGTGGCCCTACAGGTGAGAATACCAAGTGAGAACTGACGTCATCAACTGTTCCGGATGTGCGACCATTTTGGAGGAATGCCAAAATAAAGGTAAAGATAAAGGTGGGGGATAGACGCCATGGGGCTTTTTGTCGCTGTGCTCTTTTTTAGGCTTTTGACCTTGTGGCGGGCTATTCACTCAGTATTATGGAATGACAAGCAACTGCATCATCGGTTACGAGAGCTACCTCTTCCCTAGGTTTTACCCAAGGCTAGGTACTCATTTTACCTACCAGCCCGTAAAGGGTACATAGACAAGTTGAGTGACGCCAGCTGCCCATACCAGAATCCAAAGGTTATAAACACACCCGGTGTGTGGATGGATTCCAGGGGTACAATCAAAAACAGTGAGAAACACGTTGTCAAAGCAAAGGTAGGTAATGCTTAAACAACAATTTATGTGTTCCACAAGTGCAGGGAACAGTTTGAGACGAAATTATTAGCTAAACAGGAAACTCCCAAACTTTTTTTTTTCCCCCACACTTCAGTTGTGCGATTCCCACACGTTTGGACTGAGTAAAGATACGGTCGGTGTAGTAAGTAACATCATTATCATCATCATCGCCACTTAAGGACTGGGTCTGGTCCAGAAAAAGAAAATGTACAGGTCTCTACTGCCAGACGCCTCAATCCCGAACGGGGTGGCCACAAACAAATCGCCTCCATGTCACTCTGTCCCCTGCCATTTCACTACCACGCTCCCAACTCACACCCCCCTCTCTCATATACCTCTCCACTCCATCCCTCCATCTCATCCTCGGCCTCCCCCTCCCTCTCGCCCCCTCCACCTCACTCACATACACTCTCCTCGTCAATCTTTCACTCTCCATCCTCTCCACATGCCCAAACCACCTTAACGTGTTTCTCCTAACGCTTCCCATCACGTCCTCAACCACACCACAACGCTCCTTCACTTCCTCATTTGTTAGTCTGTCTCTCCATGTGACTCCACATGCTCCTCTCAAATAACTCATTACAGGTATATATATAAAAATGAAGAAAGTAACCAAAAGTCCTGTCAGCGGAGTGGGCCGCACTCCTATCAGCTGAAGTCCGACGAATATTACCTCACCTGGAAGAATAGGGCTTATACTTCACCATGCATTAATCATCCACCGTCTGGAGCCACATCAGTTGCTAAGCCTTATCAATCACCACACCTCACGTTCTCATATACTCGTATGCCCTATCTGTCTACCCTTTGCTTGGCCTAACACACCTCCCACCTTCAAACTCACTCAGATAATATCCTTGCCACCACTACATTCACACCTGTTCTCTCCACATAGCCATGTTATTTATGCACATTCTTCGATACAGGTGTCCACAGATTTCCAGACTCCACATCCTTCACGAATCACACAATTCCTTATCACATTCTCCGCGCTAAACACATTCTTTAACAACCCAGTTTGCCTGCTATTATTCTTGACTTCATTTTCATGGCACAGCATAGTCTCAGACCCGTAAGTAAATGTAGGCTCTAAACGCATGCACCTTCACCAAAGCCTTCTGCAACCACCACACTCAGACCTTCAGTTTCTTATCAAAGCTTTCATAGCACCTGTCGCTTGCCTTTCCTGTGCCACTCCACGTTGCATTTCCTTTGCACATTTTCCTCTTCTGGCATTGCACCCAAGTACTTACAAACTCTCTCACCAGTTCAAGTCTCTCTCCATTTATCGTTACATTACACGGAGTCACCTTCTCTAAGCAACCATCACTTTACTCTTATCTGTATTTACCCTTCAAGGCACGACGCTCACAGATATTTAAAAACTCTGCACCAGTCTACCAAGCCCTTTTGTCTGCTATTTACAAGCAACACTGCATCATCTGCATACATTAGCCTTGAGATACTCCGCCCTTCACTGTTCTTTGCAATCGTCATCTTTCTACGACGTCTGTTTTTACCCATCTTTGGAAATAGCATAACTTTCGTTACATGGTCATGGTGAAATATGTGCCATAATCGTTGCACAAATCCCCTGAGTGTTGTAGGAAAGGTATGTATGGAAGAATTATCATAAAGTAAAGAACATGTCAGAAGGCCTGGTGAGTGGCGAAGAGTGGCGTTCCGAGTGGTAGAGGGTTTGTGGATCAAATATTTGCGATGAAACAGTGGAGAAGACTTGTGAGGACCATATATATTTTTTGCATTTATGGATCTGGGAACACACACACACACACACACACACACACACACACACACACACACACACACACACACACACACCAATAAGCTCAATAAAGAAAAAAGATGAAAAACAAATGCTGAGTCAACTTGAGTGTAATGTGGATAATGGATTAATGCGGATTCAGCAGTTGGAACGTGTATTTACAGATTGTATAATGACAGTGGTCTCTAAATTTTTATTCCTGTTTTCATGAGCCTCCATTTTTCTACAGTTTTTTGAAGATCCAGGTGATCAGTTAGGTCACTTTAAGAAGCTAGAGGCATCAGATAATTTAACCTTTTTTCTCAGGTTCGGTTTCGCAGATGTGTTTTTAAAGGCTTAAGTCTGCTAAATGACCTCTCACTTTTACATACTGACCGTGGTGCAGTTAAAGAACAATACGAGGAAATAAAAATGGTGCTTTGTATGAGCTCTTAAAAAAAAATCTGCAGCTGAGCGAATGGTTGTCTTTGCTCCAGGTACTGCTCTGCATATTCAGAAAAATGATTTGGTGTCATGTTTCACAAGGAAAAGATTATGACAGATTTTGCAAGGCTTCTGAAAAGCCTTTAGTGTCATTCACTCACATTAGGATCGAGAACTTCTGAAAGAGAATTGAATGAGGATTTAAGATTTTCACATTTTGAAGCCAACATAAATCATCATATCTAACACTGCATTCATTTCCTTACTGTATCTATCTGTCGCCAGACACCATAATCCCGTAAGGGGTGGCCATTTGACTTTGAGTTATTTATTTTATGGGGAGGGGCACTAACCCTCCACCAACCCACTTGTTGACACGTAGGGAGCACGTATGGTTTGGTTATATGGTTACCACCCAGCGTTGTAAATGGTTTCTTGGCTTACAGGAAACTTACAGTAATATGAGAATAAAATAAAATCAGCACCCGAATCGCCATCAAGTCTTACAGGCAATATCCGTTTATGGTTTACTCTTGGACTGTTGTACTTAAGTACATTATTTTAGTACTTGTACTGGGGATTTTAAACTAAAGAATTGTACTTAAGCCACTTGAACTTGGGCCCAAACCTGAATTATTGTTGACAAGAAAATAGA
The DNA here is from genome assembly GCA_018397915.1 of Birgus latro. Classification (NCBI taxonomy): domain Eukaryota; kingdom Metazoa; phylum Arthropoda; class Malacostraca; order Decapoda; family Coenobitidae; genus Birgus; species Birgus latro. Next base: position 1,009 of record JAGKTI010002712.1, on the reverse strand, counting down.
CACCATGTAAATAATTTAGTAGTCTGATTAAACTAATTGACCCAGTCGTGACATTTGGAGTTATTTATGACCAGACTAGTAGCAGGAGTGAAAACAAATGGGCACCTTGATTAAAATGATACTGTAGCTACTTGATTTGGGCTTAGACTGTTCTCCTGACAGGAAGGAAACTTGGGTATTTTGTATTTTGTCTCATATATATAGATAGATAGATACGAGTATATATAATTACGTAAAAAAAATATTTTGTCCTCTCGGACCAACCATTTGTGTTAAAAAAATAAAATCCACTCCATTTTTTTTACCAACTCCGTTTTTTTTTTTTTTTTTTTTTTTTACCAACTCAGAAACTAACATTGCGGGGTAACCTCCCCACCCACCCCTGGTCGGGCATCTACTCTACCTACCTGCACCCACCTACCTACCTCACAAAGTTAATGCGTTACATGATTTTATTGAGCTCTGAGTCATGCGTAACACTTTTAATGAGAGCGCTTAAACAGTAGTCTAGTATAGTGTTGTAAATTGCTTTATTACAGTTAAACAGTAACCTTTTACTTTTTTAATACATATGACACAAAGAACCACAACAAAACGCAATAAAAAAAATGCGAAGGAATTTTTGAAGAGACGGGTTCCAGTAATTTCTGCTGTTGCTTGAAGGAAAAATCTTTAATCTGAGCACCTCACGAAAGGAAAGAATTTTTAAGGAATATATACCATTTCAACTAAGGATTTCTTTTCCATGCCTCTCCTACAAGGGAAGGAAATATACAGCCGTGTCATGAACGTGTGTGTGTGTGTGTGTGTGTGTTTTAATGTAAGAGAAACGTACTTAACTCTTACTAATGGATGTGGTGGTGTTGGGGGTTGGTGGTGGTGGGGGTGGTTGGTGGTGGTGGTGGTAGTTTTTGTTGTTGTTGGTGGTGGTAGTAGTTGTTTTTGGTGGTGGTGGTAGTTGCTGTTGCTGGTGGTGAGGTTGGTAGTTTGTGGTCGTAATGATTGTAGT
>JAGKTI010002711.1:50131-64137 GCA_018397915.1 Birgus latro | reverse complement strand
TATATCCATCAACATATAATTCATGCCTGTAGAAGTTAAGCCTGTGAAATTCTTAGCTCCACCTCTCATGCAATTGCTTTCTTAAAAAAAAAAAAAAATCTTTTATATGCATCTTTATAAATACAAAACATTGGTGACACAGTGCAGCCATGTCTTAGTTTTAGCCTTTTCATTGTTGCTGGAGAGGACACCTTCATACAGTGGCATGTCAGTTACACAGATGTCCCTCAGCTTCTTTCCTCTCCCAGCAAAGGAGGATGGTGGACTGCAAGAAAAGCGTAGTTTCAACCTGCAGTCCACCAGGTTTGCATCCAGATGAATCTGAAGCCACAACAACGTCATTGCAATAAGTTTTTTTATTTTTTTGTTTTTTTTATTCTAGCCACTATCAGACCATTTTATTTAGGAGAGCCCCATGGTAGTGAAAGGGATATTGGATGCTGTTTCTAGCCCCTCCAGTTGTAAAAGTCTCTCCTAAGCTTGTAAAGGGCTTCTGGAATAATTAAGAAAAAATTGTAAAGATTTTCTAATGCAGAAAGTGTTAATGCCACATTCATCATGTTACCTGATCCCCCACACTCTTGATTCTTATGATCATTCGTATCATTTGTACAGTTTATAGAGGCTCCAGCATGCTTGCATGTGCAGGCCTTGGTCACCTAATGGTGGCTTTCCACGCTGCCCAGTCCCTGGCAGCCTTCCTACTCAGTCCTTTATCCCTGAGGTCACGCTCTATGACCTTGTCTCACGTCATTTTCAGTCTGCCTCTCTCAGCCTTACCCCCAATGTTCACACAAATATTGTAACTTAGCACTTATGCTCTGTTCCAGACTTTGGGTTGTTATACAGTAGAGTGCTGTAAATATAAAAGGTGATGTTATAACCCATTGTACAGTTCATGAATACTGTAGTGTGTACATCATTGAAGGTTCTCATGTTCCTTGCACTGTGCTTATTTTGGTTCACCCACTCGTGCCACATCTTGCCCTTTACAGAGTATGTGCTTGTTCCTCATCGGTATTGTGAGTTAATTATTTTGTGTCATTTCACTGGACACTCAGTGGATAATTCTGTTGGGACATAAGTTTAGGGTGAGTTTTACTTTTGTGTTTTCTTGTTCCTGTTGCTGATTACTACCTATCCTTTCTTGTTCCTAATCTTTAATAATTCCAGTCATATTCTGTATTGGAAAAAGGTCAAGGTTGATGATGAGGATGTGATGATGTTGAAAATGATGACATTGACAGTGATGATGATGATAACAGTGATAATGGTGTGTTTCCCCTAACAGTCTTGTTGTTGGAGATGGGGCTACCATGGGATCAACGGGTGACTTGCCGGACCTAACACTAGGGGGCAGCACTGATGCCCTCAGTACCAGCTTTGCCCGCCCATCTGCCCTCACCTCCTTAGACCTGCTGAATGATACTGATGTAGAGCAACTGAGTCTGGAGATAGAAAAGGAGCGTGGTGAATATTTAGAGCGCTCCAGACACCTACAGCGTCAGTTGCAGCACCTTAAGTCAGAGATAGAGGTTAGTGCCTTTGTCATATTATTTCAGGGAATGACACTGAAGTACAGCAGCCTAGTCTGGGAAGAGAGAAGGAGTGTTGGGAATGCCAGGAGTGTTCCAGACAGCTACAGTGTCAACTGCAGCACCGTAAATCATCGAGATAAGTATCTACTCCTTCCCTGTCCCCCAGGAGAAGGAAAGTTGACTGCAGGCCAGAGTTGCCCATACCCTGCACTCCACCAGGTTCATATCCAGATGTGCCTGGATATGGACAACCTCATGTGGTGGCACCAGTACAACTTGGCAGTTATGAAACATTCCTTGTCTTCCTCTCTCTCCCTAGAAAGGAGGAGGGTGAACTGCAGGAGGGCAACTTCAGCCTGCATTCCACTAAGTTCACATTCAAATGAGCCTGGGGCTAGAACACTTATAATGATACAGCAGTTACTCTCATCTCTGAATTTGAAGTGAGTGACCAGTCATTGTGAAATGTAGCAGTTACTTGTTTGCTGGTAGTTTAACTTTCTCATGATAGCAAGAATTCCAGCTGAGATCAGATGATGATATGTGACTGAGAAGAATCATAGGAGCCTGGGTATTTATTACTGTCACCATTAATTCTTTCTCGAAGAGGACTACTTAAGTATTGTGTTCCTGATGATGCCAGATGAGTTTATTAAGAGTCAGTCAAAGGAACCTAAAAGAGTTACTACAGCTGATAGACTGAAACAAAGCTTTCTCACAAGAGTAACCAAGCTAAGAATTCAAAAGAATCATAGTGAGGTGAAGGAGTGTTAGCTGGTGAACCTTTCTGACCCATGCTACATGGAAAACAGATATAAAACTGATAATGATGATAAGAGTCAGGACTGTGGTGTGTCAGGATTTACTCCTTTCTGCTTCGGTTGCTGAGGGTTGAAAAGAATAGGAAGTGTTGAAATTTTACCTTTTTTTCTTGCAGGTATTGAAGGTTGAAGAGAATGAGACTGTGTTAGATGCAGTGTACCATGAACAACTGCGTGCCGGGGAGACCAAATACTCCACCCTCCGCCGCACTCGCTCTGGCACCACCAAAACACGTGTGGCTTTCTTTGAGGAGCTGTGAGATATGTTGTGTAAAATACCACCAAAGGTGTACATCAGTCTCATACTGTGAACTTCCCTGCTACTGTGAACTTCCCTTCTACTGTGAACTTCACTACCACATTCACTCCAACACCCCCCAAAATATTTGTGGCTTTATTTGAGGAGCTCTGAAACATGTGGTATGTTCTGTCATGCAAAATGCTACCATGGGATGTATGTTGGTCTCCCATCCTTCAGTGATCTGGATTATTGTACCTTAGCCTTTGACTGTTATGCCCTGAAGGATGTAGTATGAAAATAGCTGTTTTTTAATACTACACTGTGGTAGTTTAGCCTTGGACTTCTTCACCTCTTTGCTTAGCATTCTGTACCACTTTCTGTAAATGCATTACCATGCAGTTTAAATCAGGAATCCATTGGCAGTCTAGGCCAGATATTCGTGAAGCAAGAGTCCAACCTACATAACTCCTTCAGTATGTTGATACCTTTTCACAGTTTGTTCTTGCTACCCCCAAACAATTTTGTTACTTTGAAGAAACCCTTTTTAGCGATGATTTCTCTCACTAGGTTGAATAAAATTGTCTGAAGGTAGGAAGTAGAAAAGGAATTATATATCATCAGACTGAAGGGGTTAATTATATTGCTTACTTTCCAAGACCTCAGTAGGCTTTGACACTGTTTTTAGGGAGAATGAAATGAACTGTTGGCTGCTTTTATATATAACAAGTGTTTTGATGTCAACTCCTGGGTTTCTTTCTCATTCATATATATATATACAATATATACTTAGGGTGATGTTGAATTGGCTGTTACCCTTTGTATTTACTATATACTGGTAATGTTGTTCTGCATATCTACTGTTCCATGAGCATTTATAACTGGTGAATTCTGAAAAAAAAAAAATTATTATCCTTAGATGACTATCCTGTTTGTGATATATATACTGTGTGAGTGTCTTAAACTGTGCCTCAGACTTCTTTCTGTACCATCATGTATGTGATATTGTTACATAATACTGTGCCTCACTCTTTGCCTTTTCTCGGTCATCCGTCTTTTGTGTTCATTGAGCTTACTGAATGACATACAAGTGTGTGAAAATTATTTACCTGAGAGGAGTGTGTAGAGCTACATGGAGAGAGAGACAGACAGACAAACGAAGAAGACAAGGAGCATTGTGATGTTGTTGTGGATGTGCTGGAAAGAGATGATTTGGCCATTTGGAGAGAATGGAGAATGAGAAACTGACTGAGTATATGCAAGTGATGTAGGGGGACAGAAACAAAGAAGGAGACTGAGGATGAGATGGAAAGATGGAGTAGAGAGGTATATAAATGAGAGTGGTGTGGTGTGGGGGGAAGTGTGCCGGATGGCAGAAAACAGTGACATGGAGGCAGTTTGTTCATGGCCACCCCTTTCAAGATGAACATGTCTCACTGTAAATACATAAATAGATAATGCCAGACAGACTATGGTAACCCTGTATATCACTTCCATATTGAGACTTTGTTTATGTTAATGGCATGGGGTTGCTATTTCATTTTAAAGTCTACTGTATATTGTTGATGAAGTGTAAAGGATTGATGTTTTTGTCCTCGTGAAATATCAGCATAATGTAAGTACAGAAGTCCTCATTATATGTTGCCCTTTTCTTTGTGTTATGTTTTGTAATCAAGACCGTTGTATTGTACAGAAAGCTTGCCTGTTTAATTTGTATTGCTACTTATAAATTTGATTTACCAGTTACCCACTATTTGTAACAAAAAGTAGTGATACAGTATTATGTAACACCTCCTGTACGTATAATGAGGGCACTCTGTACCAGCATAATGGACTGTGATTGTCTTCTAGGGTTTGTGGTGGTTGTGGATCTCTCATCACAATCATCCAGAACCAGTGTGCTTTAAAGTGCCTTCCCTCACATTGCAGTGAGAGTTGTTGTTCATAAGTAGTAATAGTTGTGCATTTGAGACCTATAGTTTCTGGGTACCCTTAGCCCTTATCCCTAGCTTAATGGAATTTATAGCTAGGGGGTCATATAAGGCACATTTGTTGGTGGTGATATGGCACTTTTCTAGACTGTTCCTCATTCATTCTTACAAAGCTTCGAATTACCACCTTAACACTGGACAACGGATCTTTGCTTGGTGTGAAAGCCTTACTATGACTTCCATCCAACCTGGGATAGGACTAGAGGCCGGACAGACACTTTGGTTCGCAAGTCTACGGTACTCATTTAATATCATGCATCTCTTAAACTTTTCACAGTTTGGGTTTTCTCTGATATGAATGAAATTGTATGGCATTAATTTGAATAAAAAATAAAAAAATACAGGAATTAGCAAAAATGAAGGGTTGGATTCAAGAAAACTATTGGCAAAAATCATCAGTAACATTTTAGCATTTCTTTGCCAGAGTGGCTTTTCCTGAGTGGAACAGAATGGCTAGTCATTACCAGGGATAAAATGCAAAGTTTGCCTATTGAAACAAAAGGGGTAAAGCAAGGGATGAACTCAGCAATCAGGCAGTCTGATGAGTTCATCCTTGCTCTTTGAGATGCCTTATATATCTTGAGCTTATTTTGTAGAGATGTTACACTATACAGTAATGTAGAGGTAACTATATACTCGACTTTTTTCCAGCTGATGATCCACTTTCGTGAATGTGGCACCTGCGCACTCTTGCCACATGATTGGTTGGTTTCAGTTTCATACCTGAAGGATCTTATTTACAAAAAACACTTGTACTTTATATTCCAGTTCTCGTAAATGCTGTTTTGCATTGCCACTGTACTATACAAACATACTGTACATGAAACGAGTATGTATCTGTGCTTCACCCAAACGGACAATGAATTTGAGGAAGTTGAATTTGAATTGAAATATTTTTTGTTGTAAAAGGTACAGAGTTGTTGTATCTCAAATAAATAAATAAATATATATACTTATGGATATATACAGTATACAGTATTTACCAATAATATGGGCGAAAGTATCGAAGCAATGGAGTAGGTGTGATCCAAAATAGTCTGGCATCTTGCAAGACGAGAAAACTTGTTTTTCCCACCTGGCCGTCTCCCCCCCTCCCCGGCGCTCTCAAGTGACTGTTCCATTCACCTCCCCACTTCCACCACTTTACCGCTGACAAAACCGCTAATTTACTTAGAATGGTACTATTGTCTAATGTAACAAGTGCCTAAGTATTAAGACACCTTTTATTTGCACTTATGCAGCCAAATGCATTTATTTTTTTTTTAAATATAGGGAGATGCAACAACTCTTTACCTTTTACAACAATAAATATTTCAATTCAAATTCAACTTCCTCAGATTCATTGTCCGTTTGGGTGAGGTACAGAAGCATACTCGTTTCATGTATGTTTGTATAGTACAGTGCCAATGTGAAACAGCATTTATGAGAATTGGAATATAAGGTACAATATTGTTTTTTGTAAATATGGTACTTCAGTTATGAAACTGAAACCAGCCAATCATGCGACAGGTGTGCGCAGGTGTCACATTCACAAAAGTGGATCATCAGCTGGAAAAAAATAGAGTTTAGTGGTTTTTTCAACGTATAATGCTATCAGGTGTAGGGTGGTTTGCTACCCTTAAATGTTTTGGATCACAGTAACCTAGCCTTCATTCTTAGGATGTGACTTATGTAGTACAGTACAGACTTAAATATGAAAGGTTTGGGTTCAGAGGCTTTATGCAAAATGGAAAATTTTTGTATGTGGAATTATAATGATAACTACTGAGACAGTTATGTGATAATAGTCTCCAGTACCATTAAGATTAAATATAGTGAAGTTCCTTATACAGTAAGGTCCCGGGTTACGTCAGAGTTCCGTTCCTGAGACATGACATAAGTCGATTTTGAACATAAGTCGAGTTTTACAGATTTTTCAACCATACATCGCATACTATTTTTTTTTTTTTTTTTTTTTTTTTTTATGCATGGAAGAAGGAACCAAAGGCCATGGGCCTGCATACTGTTCCTTCCAAGAAAAAGCAAAAACATTACAAAAGAGAGCCAAATTCAAGATCTATACATGTATTAATCTTACAACAGGTTTGTATAAGAAACACAGTCTTTTGAACTGATGATATTTATTGAATAAAATATAAGTTGTACTTGCTACGAGTCTTCGTCACAGTAGCTCACTTGCTGCAGTAACGGCACTTCTCTTCGTCATGGCAACCGAGTTATGCCGCACCTGCCTCACCCACAACTGAGTCAGGCTGCCGCTCCCTCACTCTCCCGTCCTTACACACGTGCACACTGCCAACACACATTTTATTCCTAAATTCAAACACTTTTCATACTTCATCATACAATAAAGTTTACTGTAAAATACTGCCGTAAAATATGAAATACCAACATCATTACCAGCACGATAATGTAAGCATTTCTAACATCAAGTTTGATGGCTTTTTTTTTCCTCATTACGCTTAATAATATCGACTTTTTCACATACTGTGATGGTCTTGCGTTTCTTGGAGTCATTATGGTCACTAGGAAGCTGTCTCTTAGGCATCATGGAATCAGGCAAAAAACAAACACAAGAAAATTACAGGTGGTACAGTAGCAGCAGCGAGACTGAGTGCGATTGTTGGTTTGTTGGTAGTCAAGCGTGAGGCGGGAAAACACCAGAGACATCTTGCGGTAAACAGCAACACTTTAAAAACTAAGCTTTACGTATTTTTTCTTTATTTTCTTATATTTTAAAATTTCCTCTCGCAAACCGACTGTCGTAACCTCGATTTGTCGTAAGTCGATACCGACGTAACCCGGGACCTTACTGTACTGATAATTTAGTATCTATACATATATTTGCCCAAAGAAAGCTTTACCTCAAAATATGCACTAACAGTGTGAAGACTGGTGGTACCAACACATTCTGTTCGAAGAGAAAGCTGGAAAGTAGAGATTTTAGGAAATCAGTTTTTCACATTTGAGAGCTTGTACTGTATATATTTGCTGCATGTACAATGTTTTAATGGGCTTTTGATAGACATACCATATTGGAGGAGTTAAAGAAGGACGTAACTAACCTCTCCAGTTTGAAAAGTTTCTCCAGCACAAAATAAAAGCCTTTTTATGTAGCAAAAATAAGGTGGGAAAATATGTCACAGGTTTAAAGGGGTTAACATCTCACATCTTGAAGGGATTGGCTGTTACTGTTATATTGTAGGGTAATGTACTTCATAAACCTTTTTAGGACAATATAAACCAACAGTTATCAGTAATACCTTGTAAATATATCTCAGAGTTAACATAAGGAAATATACAGGAAAGTCTTTCTTTTTTTTTATAATAATAATACACAGGGGTCCCCAGTTTATAAGTACAGTATTTGATGTACAAGGACTAAATTGACTTGCAGTTTTATTTTGGTCTATTGCTCACTTAGTGCCATTTTAGCCTGAGGACTACTCTGGACTGAGGTGCCAAACCCTGAGCCCCATTACATTCCTGCTGGGGCAGCAAAGTTGTACCATTGTATTCATTTTTCCATAGTACTGTATAGCATTTTTATGCAGTGTGCACATGAGAGTGATATACAGAGTATTTTCTGGTGTTTCTCAGTAATCCCACGAGTAATTTTCAACAGGGGTATTTTTCACTCTTTGTGCTGCCTTCTCAAACTGTTTTTCAGTGGCAGAAAGTGATGTTCCTCATCAGCCCTTTGGATCAGATGCCCTTCAGGAACATGCTTCTCAGGCATGTGCGGATGTGCTGCTACAATATGTACATATCTGCATTCAAATGAAATCCATACCTAAGGTTGGGAGACCCCTGTATACTGTGAAAATTAGGTGTTAGAAGTTAAGTATTGTATTTTAATATAGTTACTATTTACAAATGATCTTGAGAAATCAAGAGCACAAATAGTGATGGTGTATATTGCCAAGTTTGTCTTAGCTCACTTGTTAATTATGATTGTTGTACTGCATTGTATTATACAATAATAGATGTACAACAAGCTGAGTACTGTAGACAGTGTGATATTTGGTGTTGTGTCACAATCTGTCCCATGTCTTCTGCCCATATTCTCAGTTCCTAGGAGGCAATCTAACCCTCTTCCTCACCAGGTTATTTCTTCATATGGCATGTCATTTTTCTCTTGTATGCTATTAACCCTTGAATTGTCTCCCTCTGTATGTATTTCCTAGTGCCTGTGACCTCCAGTCTTTCAAATACAGTGTGTCTAGGCATCTTGTAATGAACTGATCTTGAGTTTGGTTCTCTGTTGTCTTGTTTTTGTTTTTTCTTGGATGGGACAATCTTGCAGGTCCATGGCCTTTGGTTCCTTCTACCTTGCCTTAAAGAGAGAAAAAAAAAATCACCTGTCTATCCCCTGTGAAATGCAAAAAAAATAGACACCTGATGGGAACTGATCATCAGTTGATGAGGATAGTAGTTGCCTGTTGTTGAACGAATACCATCAGTTGATAAAGTTATCAATTTAAGGGTTATTGGTGTATATGCCAATATTTTAAAGCCAATAACTCCTTCAATCCCATGACAAGTTTTGCTGATTTATTCTTGCATCTCACCTCTCCAGCTTGAAACATCTCCCCAAAGCTGAATGTATTTGTCTGGAGATAGCTTGAATAAAATGAAAGATACAGCATTAGATTAAAGAATAGCATACAAGAGAATGGTAAAATGTAGTTTGGGAAATACAGTAAATTGGTAAGGAAGAGATCTCAGAAACCCTCCTAAACTGAAGAGAATACAACCCTTATATACAGTACTCGGGATTAGGTAACTCCTACACTGTGAGAGGTCTGTCCTTAGCTGTAAATAATCGTCGCCGCCACCACCACCACTAAAATCGACCTTTTATTAACATCTAAAGATGGAGTGGGGTAGGAAGGAACAAAATGTAAGACATTGTTGTAAGAGGATTTATGGCATTGTTTTGTAACTGTAATCCCATCACCACAAGAGCTAAATAATTTGGTGGCAGTAAGTGAAAGTTAAAAGCCATCATCATACTGTACTGAAGATGTTACTGCAGTGTTGAGTGGCATCCCAGTAATAGTCCCCAGGGTGTATTGTACAGCTGTATGCGTTTAGTTTAAATTACAGGAAAGATTGCCCCAGACCCTAATTTTTTGTCATTCATTTGTAGAATGCCTATTGGTATTATATGTCACCAGTCTGCATCCCACATTACAGAATACAGTTAGCAGTTGTGTTGTTTTTGTGGCCCCAGGTTTAAAATATGAACCCACTGGGCTGCAGGCTGAAGCTACCCTTCTCCTGCCGTCCACCATTGTCCTTTCAGGGAAAGAGGGAGTTGAGGGATGTTTATATAACCAGGCAGGGGAGCTGCTTAGTTATGTCAGTGTTACCATTTGAAGGCATTCCTCTCCAGCACCTGCAGTAGTGATATAAGGAGGCCAAGTACATTCAGTCTTCATCATCAAGTGCTTCAGAATTTATCGTAAAATATTGGGGGTGTGTTCGCTTTCACAGTGTGTAGCGTAAACATACAACTTTTAATCTCGGTTGCTCATGTGCCAAAGAATTTTACTGTAGCACTGTTAAGCTATGAGTGACAATGTGAGAAATGTTTTTATTTCAGTTGTAGTGCTGTTGTTTCCATGTATTTTGAACCCTGTTGACATACTGTGCAGTAGTTTTGCTCACCCTTTGAAAAGAAAAAAAAGAAGTCATCATCATCGTCATGCTAACTCACTGACCCATATTCACATGTGGTGGGGAGAGCTGAACCAGTGTTTTATCATCACCTCAACTGATCAGTACAAAAGGACAGCTAAATTAACAGAAGGCAGATTAAATGGAACACAGAACTGTGTTGCATTAGCTCTCTGTCTCTGGCGGGTTTCTCTGAATGTAGTAAAATCATCAGGTGTACCTGGAATGCAGCACACAGCTTTCCTCTGCCAAAGCAGTAACTAAGGTAGTTTTTAATGCATTTTAGTGATAGGTGTGGGTGCTTATCATCCACTCACTCAGTGTAGTGCTGCTCTCAGTTGATGGCCTTTTCCTCACTTCCTTCCTTCATTTCTTCCTTCCTCTTCAGTCTTTCTTTCTTTCATTCTTTCCTCTTCCTTCTGTCTACAGGTAACTCTACACTGAGTGACAAGCCGAATTGTTTCCTGTACACCAAGAAACCATTTACTATGCTGGGTGGTAACCATATAACCAAATTATGGCACTTGGTGGTTTAGTGGGCAATTAAGGCACTGCAACTGGATTGAGTCCATGTTGGTTTATATCCAAGGGGTGGTTGGGGTTTATTGCTCGTGTAATGCCACTCAGGGATGTGTGAGGTTGGTCACTCAGACCAACTTGCCTAGCCCCAGGCTGTTACACTCCTCATAGGGCAACACAGGATTAGATGATGATGATGGTGACGAAGACTTAACATGTTTGATCTGAGGGTGTATTTGTTCACCGTACTGTTTCTGCCTCCAGACGATTTTGTTAACTTTGGAAAAATTTGTGTGTAACAATGGGGTTAAACACAGCCTCCAATAATGCTTTCACCCTGATTTCCATCCTTAACGTAAGTAAAATCATCTAAAGGTAACATGAGTAGAATTTGAAATGGATCATCATATTGAAAGGGCCAATCTTTTTTTCTTTGGCAGGTTTCTCTGAATTGAATGAATCTTTTCTGATGCAGTCAAAAGTAAAATGTGTAATTCCATATTGCCATAATGTAAACTGGTGTTTTTTATGCTTTGATGCTGTACATTTCTCCTAGCTGAATAAAATCATCTAGCATTAGCTGAAAAAAATACCATTCATTTGTGGCCAGAGGGTTAAATAGCCTAATTGGTACAACACCTAGTCTTGATCTGGTTAAACCCTTTGATCTGATGATGTATTTTTACTTTATTCTTGCTACCTTCAGACCATTTTTTCTTTTTAAGGGGGACATATGGTAGTGGAGGCGTTAGTGAAGATCATTTCTAATTTCTCGGGTTCTTATACCCTCCAAAACTGAATAAAATCATCTGGAGATAGCAAGATTAAGTAAAAGGTATGCTATTGACTGAAGAGGTTAATAAACTCCATAATATATAGGGGCACTTTGTTGTCATATAAGCACAAGATCTGAGTCTTTTTTTAGATTGTATTGAATAATGTATAGTAATTCATATACAACAAGGCAGCTGATATATAGTGAAGAGAGGATGGGGTGGCTTATTTTTATATGATGTTACGCTAGTGTGTTTAAGATGGTGATATCAAGTGTTTATTGTATAGTTAAAGTCAGCCCCTTCCAGTAACAGAACTTGTTAAGTGATATTGTATCCAACCTGAAAGATATATTTTTGCATTATGCAATTCATTATTTTCTGTGTCATCATTTATACAGCTGTGGTTATCATACTATGGTTGTATTTATTGAAAGAAGATGGAAACACATTGGATTTATAAGTGCAGTGTAATATTGTAGTTAGGGTATTTTCTTCTTATTTTTTAATACCACAAAAAAATGCCTTCCCCATTTGGCAGTTGACTTATTTTAAGAATAAATGCTGTATTACTGAACAGGCTAGATAGGTTTCTATATTTAATACATGTAATGCCTGTGTATAGTATTAAGAGTGCTGAAGCTTACACAAACACTTTCTGGCTGATTTGGTGCTGAGTTAGTATTAATCGTCTTGGTGTTAGACTTTTTCAAGTGTTTAAGATCATCTGGCTTTACTTAGAGTAAATGTTGTCAGTGTTACTTTGTACTTTAATGGTTACAAGTAAAGTTTCATTAAGTGGAAATGTAGACCTTCCCAGCTTTCCGTACAAATGTTGTGCAGTACAGGCATTACAGCTAATACATGACCTCTAAGATTGTTCAGTAGATGTCACAAGGAGGTACATCACTGTGTGATGACAACCCATCTTAATTTGCCTGGTGATAAAACTAGAACTAGAAATTGCTAATGTAAAGTGTGAACTTAAAGAGTTATTACAATCCAGTTGACTCTTGTTTCTGAAACTGTAAATCTGCCAGGCCATTTTGTCATACAGTAGTAATATGCCATAGTAGACTGATCACATGATGTGCTGGGAGGTATCACACCATCTTTAGAGGTACAGTCCTGTATATTCATAGGAGTAGGGAGAACACCAAGCCCAAATAGCAGTCTCATACATGTAATATCACTCCAGTACTATCCAGGCTAGAAGTACTGTTCAGTTATTAGTAGAACAGTCATAGAAGGGTGATGTATAGAAACACAACATAGGGACAAAACTTCAAGACCATCAGGAATTAAGTTTTATCCTGACTTATGTGTTTTTACTTTACCCTCCTAGAAATACTTGTACAATTAAGGAATGTTATCTTAGAAAACAAGCTCATATGTCATTATTAAAGACTTAAGTGCAGTAATGTTAATGCATATTGGCTGTATTACCACCCCATGCAGGCCATGTAAATATTTTGTAAACAAATGCTTGCTGGGTTGTGGGTGGCTGAAAAAATCTGTTATTTTTATTATGTAACCATTATTCTAATTTTAAAGAAGCTCAGTTCCTAATGATAATGTGATCTCAGCAACTGGTGTATGTTTATGTATGTCTTAAAATCTGTCAACATTCATAGTCCATACTTCACTCAAGGTACGTGTTAACCTTGATGATTCTTATTATGGAAATTTGGCAAGTGATCATACAGTGTTAGGTTATTACCGAATACATAATACTCATCCTCAGTTTGCTAGTTGAGATTTTGACAGTAGTAAGACTCTTATGTTGCAGGTACTATACCCAGCGATAGCACAGTGCAGTATAAGGGAATTAGTTGCTAACATGCCTTGCCTACACAGCTCAAATGTTTACTGGATATTTGTGAGTGTGTGGGTGCAGCTTCTACTCTACGGTACATAAAATAACTCCTTGTAGGTACTGTTGAATACATTGCAGAAAAGTTGAACCATCAGAAACACATAACAGTAATGACACACTTCTCATTGGGTCTCACAGGTTTTTTTATATTGTAATCTTCAGACAAGACTAGGATAATAGTTGTTTCACCGATTATAATCACCATCAGTAGTTTGCCGATACCTCCCATCCTTTAGTGGTAATGGAGACTATTGTATGAAGTATTTTAGTCTAGGTTAGTATTATAAAGCACACAAGAAAAGAGCAGTTGGAAGGAAGAATACTCTGCTCTTGTAAAGGTATTATGAAGCACACAACAAAACAGTATGAGAAATAAGGATACTGTACTGTCAGATATTTAAGGAGAAATGAGAAAAATAGAAGGCAGGACACACTGCTGGGGGGAGATTGTCAGTGAACTCTTGCTCATAAACAAGGTCTGACAGTTTTGAGGACACATATTTGCATTGATTTATGTTGTACCTGCACAGTATTGTATTTGTTTCAGTTACTTGTTAACTTCGTTACT
>JAGKTI010002711.1:0-35540 GCA_018397915.1 Birgus latro | reverse complement strand
ATATATATATATATATATATATATATATATATATATATATATACAGTAGGCGCGGAAAGTGTTGACGCCATCTTAAAAAAAGAAAACATTCTTGTGGTTAGCAAGGAGAAACAAATAAATTAACACTCACCATTGAATTTAGTATTTACTGGCATTCCCCTTCACCTTTATTATCTTCTTAAGGCGTCTGGGGAGACTGATGGCGTAGTTTTGCAGAACAGACGGACTAAAACTGCTCCATAGCTGCAGCCTCAAGTTTAGGCAAAGATGATGTGTCCATACTACGCAGCTGCCGCTTCATGTGCGCCCATAAATTCTCAATGGGATTGATATCTGGGCTGTTTCCGGGCCAATCTCGAATAAAGGGAACCTCACAGTCTGTTAGCCACTGTTTCACTGACTTTGCAACATGTGCAGGGGCAGAATCTTGCATAAATACTCTTGCCTTGGTTTTATCAAAAGAGTCACTTAAAACATCACATAAGAGCTCCAAATAATTGTTCTGGTTCACTTTTTCATTTGCAGGTAGAATTACCAACCTACCAACACCATAATATGTAAAGCAGCCCCAAGCCATGAGTGAGGCTGGGTATTTAACAAACTTGGAAGTGTACTTAGGATCCAGGGGGTCACTGCCTGGTTTGCGGTACACTCGTGATGAAGGGGTACCAGTGACAGTAAATGTTGACTCATCACTCCAAAGCACAGTTTTCCATTGCTCCTCACTCCAGGCAAGATATTTCTTACAAAAATTTACTCTCTTTTTCTTCTGAAGTGCAGTTAGCAGTGGTTTTTTACGAGCACAAAAACTCCTGTAGCCCAGATCGTCATGCAACAGCTGCTGCACACTTCTGACAGACACATCTGCCAGCAACTGTGGATTCTTTTCTTTTAAATCCCATGCTGTTAGCCTTGGATCCTTGCTAACTTGCCTTGAGATCAGCTGACGGGTCCTGAAGGTTGTCTTACGAGGTCTCCCAGGCTTGGGAAGTGGAGTGGGAGGAATGGCCTCCCCACTGTCCTTGAACCGCTTCACCAGTCTCTGCACTGTCCTCAGTCTAAAACCATCTGATTTGCAATAAATGGGAGTTTGTGGCCAGCTTTGTATAAATTAATCACTTCCACACGTTTGTCCTTGCTTGTGGTTACTTTAGGCATGATGAGAATGTGGTAGGTAACCAAATAACTGTGTTATTTGAGTCAAAACATGCCCTCGTGGTGCATCACACACAGAGACAATCCTCCTCCTGTGGCTGCCCAAACATTACTGAGCCTGCTCCTGTGGTGCCAAACCTATCAAGCAGGGTTGCCAGCTCCCGTTGAAAAAGCGTCAGCTCATTTCGCATCACAGGGGAGGGTAGTATTGACCCTACTTCACTTAACGCGAAAAAGAATGACCGGCAAAAAAAGTCAATACTTTCCGCGCCTACTGTATATATATTTATATATACATATATATATACTGTATATATAAAGTAATAAAACACACAACTACCAAGAGGATGGGCTAGTCATTTGTCCTGGATGCTCTGGAGCGCAGCATTGGAAACTTTGTCCCAATACCTCAGAGAGAAAATTGTAGAGGTGGCTGTTTCAGTATTATATCTTTTTAAATTTTATTCTTGCTGTCTCTAAGTAGTTTTACATGGCTTAGGAGAAGCTTCTTGAAATGAAGAGGTTAGGTATTATAATCATTCTTAACCCATACTGCCCAAGAATGTCAATCCAGGATGGAATAAAATAAGGTAATGTTAGTCAGAATTTTATTAAGGTATTCTGCATCCCTGGAGTGAAGGGGATAACCTTTTCACAACTTTTTTTTTTTTTTTTATATGTCCGACTTTGGGCATAGGCTTCATAGCCTGCTATCAAGGCCCAGCAGTCCACCAACATACCATACACCTCTACATGTCACCACTTTGGCACTAACACCCATCATCCATATTGAATACAGGCTAGGGCTGTCTCATACAAGACTGGTGTATTGGTATTAGCAGGGGTATTTTTACGACGTGTCGGCGAGTCTTCTGGTAGATCAGTAAAGCTTAATTTAACTAAATTCAAATCCTCAAACTGTTCCCTGCACCAGTGAGGATTTGAACCTGGGTCCTGTAGGACTGCAAGCCAACTCTCTACCGATCGAGCCACCGCCTCCCCCAAACTGGGGTATATCTCTGACCTGAATAAAACTGTTTGGTAGCAGCATGAATGTAATTAAATTGAGATTGTCAGGCAGAACGGATTAACTAGTTCCAAATGATGGTTCAGTGTTTTCTTCCCTGCCAGGACCTGAGTGGGCTCGTAGTGTGGGTCTGACAGTGTTTGTACAAGATCTCCTGGACCCCACCACTGTCAACACCACAAAGGACTCAGCAAGAGTGGCTCTGACTCTGAAAATACTGGCCTCACTTATTTCTGTTGAGGAGAACTTTGATGCTTATATTGAGGGCAAGGTACCAGTAAATTTTTTTAGTGATTGTTATATTTTATCTCTGTCTGTTTACTGAAAATCTTTGTCCTGCATTGTCTGTTTATATCTCTTTACTGAATATCTCTGTCCCACATTATCTGTTTATTGAAATCATAATCTCTCTCAGTTGCATTGAGAAGAATTTCAGTGTCTAGGTGGAGGACAAGGTAGATATATTTAATATATGTGGTATTCTTTCTCTCTGTCTGCTTTTAGTGGAGAATTGTGATGTTTAGCTATGCCAAGGACAAGTCAGTGTAGCTGTGAATATAATAATGTGGATTGGCTGTATGGAATATGTTTATGTGAAGCTAAAGAATGTTGTGAAAGTTTTTGGCATATCAGCTAGAGCCAGGATTCCTGGGGCTTGAATGATGAGTAAATGGAAGAGTGACCCATTGGATTGGGCAAACCTGGGCTGTCTGGATGTTGCTACTCCTCACCCTGCCCTTGGGTGGGAAAGGAGGTCCAGATGATGATGATAATGCTTATACTGTGTGTCTTTTACTGAAAATCCTGGCTTCACATAGTTGCATCTTGGTGAACTTAAGCACAGCACTTATGTTGAGGACAAGGTTAGTTTGTTGGCATATGCAATAATATGTCTGCATGCCGTCTGGTGGTGCATCTTATAAGGAGTGTGCCTAAGAGAAGGACATTGATTCCTTCAGTCCATTGATAAACAGACAAATGAGCAGATTTGGGAGCATTGTGGTGTGTAGATGTGGTGGAAAGCATTAGAATCTGAAGTACATTACCAAGATAGTCTGGTCATGTGCACAGAATGGAGAGTGCAAGATTGACTAGGAGTACGGTATGTATGTGAGTGAGGTGGAGGGATGGAATGGAGAGGTATATGAATGAAGTTGGTCTGAGATGTAGGGAGGACGACCTGATTTGCCCCGGACATTTGTATCGTTGCAGCTTATTTCACATTGCTTAATGGCAGAAAAAAAAGTGCTACAGCTCAACATTATTCTCAGAGCACTTCTTCATGATTAGCATTGTGTTCTTGTGTTAATCTCTTGTTATAGTTCAGCATTCAAAATAGATGTAAATTTTAGGCCAAGTTTAAAGACTATTGTGATTTTTCTGAATCATTTCAGGTGTTGTGCCACTTCCTGGTGCTGTTACCCAGTGTGCGCTCAGATCCAACACTGGCCTCAGCTGCCCTCATTCTCGTCCAGGCCATCCTCAAGCACAAACCCGGCCTCTACTGGCTCATTAAGAATGGTTTGTTACGTAACCCTGGACCCACTGTTACCAGGGACCATATTTTTGTTAGCTCAGGCAGCTCCGTAGTACCTGTTCGTTATCAGTATTTCTGCTTATTGAGTGTTACTATTCTCCTTGATGTCATTTAGGTAGTAGATGAGTGACTACCACTGACCCTGGGAGGTACTATCATGACAGTGAGTCATGAAGATTCACACATAGTAACAAAATCTCAATTCAGGTCTTAGATTCCTTCTCCCCCCCCCAGCCTCTACTTGCTCCTAAGAATGATTCTTTACTTAACACAGAACACCATCACTGTCAAGTGTCTCTTATCATCATTGTCCCCAAACTGATGGTTTAATTTCATACTGCCAATAATGGAATTTGTGTTTCCCAATAACTTTTAGAGACAACACACCCTACTGTCTCACTTGCTGCAGTGGTATTCTGATGATCACATGGCCTCTGTCGCTTTAAAACCTCGTGTGTGTTTCACAATAAGAGAAGGCAACCTCAGACTGCATAGGCACTTAAAATTAGTCACATAATATGGAGTTACATACATTGTTTTCTTCTTTGAATATAATGTTATGTTTTGAAGTGTTTATGTTGCAGTGAACTTGGGAAAAGATATTTGACATGGAGGATGAAAATAATTGTTTAAAAGTAGTAAGAATAATAACAGTACAGAAGTCAAGAGTGGGAGCAGTGGAAATGAGTTATTTGAGAGAAGCATGTGGAGTCATATGGTGAGACACACTAACAAATGAGGAAGTGAAGGAGTGTTGTGGTGTGGATGTGGACGTGATAGGAAGCGTTGCGAGAAACACGTTAAGGTGGTTTGGGCATGTGGAGAGGATGGAGAGTGAAAGACTGACGAGGAGAGTGTATGTGAGTGAGGTGGAGGGGACGAGAGGGAGGGGGAGGCCGAGGATGAGATGGAGGGATGGAGTGGAGAGGTACATGAGAGAGGGGGTTGTGAGTTGGGAGCGTGGTAGTGAAATGGCGGGGGACAGAGCGACATGGAGGCGATTTGTTTGTTGCCACCCCGTGCGGGATTGAGGCATCTGGCAATAGATAGATAGATAGATCATCAGATTGAAGTGTCAGATCCTTGTCGTGTGCTCCTCTGTATTTCCTCATCCAGCCAACTCAGTCTCCTGTCAGTTCCTTAGACTCATCAATTTCCATACTTCACTTTCTTACACAGTTACTTTCTGTATATCTGTCTATATGTATTGAGAAATGGTTAATGTTTTTCATCCACCAGGTGTATGGGAAAAGATGCTACTGCCATGCTTAAGGAGTCCCAGCATCTTCGTCCAGCGTGAGGGCATCAAAGTTATCACCTCGTTTGTACTTGCCCTCACTGATACACAGGTTTGTTTATAGCTGGTGCAAGTATAGGCCTAGTTACACATTTAACTTGAACATGCCGACCTAAAATTTTTATCTCCATCTTGATTGCTGAGTTGTAACAATAGATTAACAGTAATGAAGAAAGCTATGAGAAGGATATTAACCATAGCATTGTCTTTTTGCACTGTAAGCTGTGTGAATGAAGGTGCAAGGGGACAAAAATCTGGGCTAAGGTCAAGTTAAACAACCATAGTCTCATTTAGAAATATAATTAAAGAGTCCTTGTATTTCACCCAACGTCAGGATATCATAATCATCACCTACCTTGTACTCGCCCTCACTGACACACGAGTGAGATGCATTGTTTGTTAGCTAGTACGAGTACATAGTTTATTCCTCATTTAAGTTTACTGTATTTCATTATTAAGTTGCTGATGAATTAACACCTGTTATTTACTTAACCCATTGAATCTAGATGATATCCTTTCTACTCACCCTCACAGACATGCAGGTTTGATGCATTGCTCATAACTGGTACAAGTCCTATTTACATTGTCCTCATACATAAATTTTTATCTTTATCAACTTGCCTAGGCCCAGGCTCCTACGCTTCTCATGGGGCAACACAGGATTGGATGATGAATGAATGAATGAATGTTGTTGGTGAATTAATGCATGTTTTGAGCTTATTCTTTTGATTCCAGATGGTGTCCTAGTTTTATCTTGCTGCTTTCAGGCAATTTTATTCAACTTAGAAAAGAATTGTCAGATTCAGAGGGTTTATTAAGAGTATATCAATCCTCTTCTGGTCAGAAAGTTGATCCTAACCTGAATAAAATCATCAGGAGATGGCATTAGATAGTCCCTATGCTCAGTTAAAGTCCCATATATATCTGTCTATAACCAGATGCCATAATCCTGTAAAGAGTGGTCATTTGTCTGTGAGTTAGATGTTTTATGGGGAGGGGCACTAACCCTCCACAAACCCACTTGTTGACACATAGGAAACACACACAGGTTGGTTATATGGTTACCACCCAGTGTTGTAAATGGTTTCCTGGTGGCGGATTCTGAAAGGTGTCCGAGTTACGAGAAAATCTCCGAGAACTTTTGCGATGTGCTTACGAGGTTTTGATAAGTGGTATTCTGGAGGGTGTTGTACGACAGCAAACTGTAGTCCGCGTCAGCGCAGGCGTTGGCCATTCAAGGAGCAGAAGGTTTCTCAGTTTAAACCTGAGTAACCAATCACAGTACAGTACACCAGAATATGACGTCACAGTGGTAGCAGACAATGTTTCCACACCACCAGTCAAAATTTCCACGATGGTATTGAAACAGTGGAGGACCACCAAAATATTATGTATAGGAGAAGGGCAGTGAACTCCTCAAAGGGAGAAATAAGTTTCTGATTCATAATTTTTGACATTGTGTCATGTAGGCTGTCACCATATTTTAGATGAGTTTCTTATTTACATTGGCTTGTTTAGTCGATTTTTGTGAACATTATATCATTAAGCTGTAATTTGTTTTCAGTAAAGGCTATATTGGCCAACAGTGCTAGTGTACCACTTATATCGATGTAGTACTTTCTCCGATATAGTATACTGGCATCGTCTACGACGGTCCACTGCCACTTGTACTTATTATTTTTTGTAGAATCGCAACAGTTGTGTGCACTTAAGGATTAATTGATGCGTGATTTAATTCTAAGGATTTGGGGGATGTTTGAGCTACATCATTCATTCATTTCATATGAATGATGTATGAATACAACATTTATAAAAACTGGAGAGTTATAAGGCTTACAATGTACTTAGGACTGCCCTCTCACATGGTGCAACTCTAAGAGGAGAATTGACAACGCAGCATAGGGTTTGTGCTCATTTTCTAGGGCTCCAGAATGTGCACTTAAGTGAAAAGTTGCTTTTACGCCCAAAGATGGTGGATTTGCGAGGATTTCTGAGCTTTCAGAATCTGCCCCCTGGCTTACAAGAAACCATTAGGCTTGTCACTCAATGTAAAGCCACCTAAAAAGTAAACAAGAGTAATAAAAAGTGACAGGAAAGATGAGAGAAATTGGAAGAGGAGAGTTAGACACAGAAAGAGAATGATAAAGGTGTAGGAAGAAGTAGGCAGCACTACATCAAGTTCCTGCACACCACCTAGACTTTATGTGACTGCAGTTAGATTGCAAGTAAAACATGTACTGAACTGTTGTGTGTGTGTGTAGGGGTGTAAGCAGTTTATTTTAAAAAAAAAAGTAACTTTTCCACAGCACTTTGGTCCATTATTGAAAGACCTCTACATGATCTCTGACAAACTGGGTGAGCTGCGACGTCACCTTGGGCAGGCAGAGGGAGAAGATGTGAGGCAGAGCAAACTGTGTGTCCTCAGGGTCATCAAGCAAATACATTTCCAGGTATGATTATCAGTATTTAGGGGGGAATTGGTGATTAAGTGGATAGAAATGTGATCTGCTGTCTGGAAGGAGGCAGTTTTGATTCAAGGTTTGGGTAGGGAACAGTTTGATTAATTTTGTTAAAACTGGCATTATTGATCTTCCACAAGATATACCATGTCATGCAAACAGCAACACTAATATCATCACACTAGTCCTGAAAGAGGCAACTCTAGCATGTATTCAGTGGGGATGATGGGTATTAACACTGAAGGTATGACGAAAGTTCGTGGTGCACAGGAGGGCCTGTGGGAGCAGACAACCAAGTCTTTGTCCAGAGTCCTTATAATGAACTTTGTGCAAGTGGTAGGCATATACAGTATCCAAGAGTTTTTTTTTTCTTGTCCTTCATAGTATGAGTTGAGAAAAAATTAACCTCTTCGCTACAGTGACGTATATGGTATATACTGTATTTCTTTTTCCTGCCAGACAGTTTTAGGCAGGTTAAGAGAGACTTCTCATACTGTTGGGAGTCACATACAGCTTCAATAGCCTTATTGAAATAAGAAGTTTCCCTTACCATATAACCAACAAACTGATGCCTGGTGGTCTGGCAGGTTTAGGTGCTCTAACCTGTTGTGATCCATGAAGGGTCTAAATCTAAAGAATGGTTGGGATGGAGTTTATTGCTAACATGATGCCATTCAAAGGCAAGCATCTGTATGGATTTCACCTTTACCTGATGCACAGTTTCATTCTTTTACAGCTTATTTCATGGGGGTCAGTGGCAGAAATAGACAATGCTTTGGCTCTTCATCCTTTTCAGAGCACTTTTTCTTGACTAGCATCATATTCTAATGCTAGTCCGTTGCTATAACTCAGCATGGAAGATGGAAAGACAAGAGTTCTAGACCAAGTTAAAGTAAAAAGAGTCAAGGCATTCTTACCTTAAATGTTTGTAATAAGTAGGATAGCCCCAGACCCTTATTCTCCTGGTGGAACAGTACTGTAGAGGTGTATTGATAACACTATAGTATTAACCCTTCTGTACAGTGATGTCTTTAGTTTGTCCTTGCTATGTCCTTATGATTTTCCTGTTCCTAGCAAAGACCTCCCATATTGCAGGGGATACTGAAGACTATATCTAACCCCTGCAGTTTGAAAAGTTCTTTCCAAGGCTAATTAAATTTGACCCTTGGTAGTAGGGTGAAGCAAATTAAAAATGTTTCACTGTACTAAAAGACTTAAAAAAAAAAAAAATGTAAAAGGAAAGGATGACCTGTAATACGAATTCATTGTACATGGAATAATAAATATATTTTCTTATTCACTATAATGTATTCTTCCATTTTATGAGGCTGAAGTTAGTTTTTGAATGACTTGAAAAATCCTCATTTGGGAGGCTCACACGATAGAAAAGAATCTGTACTCGTTCCTGCCTTTACGTTTTGAAACCTTGAATGAGCCATTTGAAAATGCTATTCAGCCACTTAATGTGTATGCCTTTTATTACCAGTACTATCAACACCTCATAAAGCATGAAGTTTATATCCGGTACAACATGTAAAATAAACACTCATTGAGAACTGTTTGCCTTAGGATGAAAATGCTAACAGCAGCAACACTCATTATAAAATCATCAATCACCTGCCTAGAGACTCTTTTTTGATCAAGTATACATAGGTGACAGGCTGCCTACCATGGAGGTGTTAATATTTTATTAATTTAAAAAATAGCCCTATGATGATGATGATGATGATAGTGGATGCATTAACAATGTTCACCCTTGTTGTATCTTTTCCCCTGCAGAGTCTGGGTAGGGAGGCGGTGTATTCACAAATCTGCAGCGTAGGAGACTGTGCCTCACGATTGGTGACCCTCCTTCAGACCAATATCCCCGCCACATCTGTCACACTCATCGCAGATGTCCTCCTCCTTAACATCATGCACAAAGTAGCTCTATTGTTTATGGCTGTTGTTCTCACTGTATATGTGCAGAAGGTCTGCAGTTCATTACTCATATATCCTTTTTCAATTACATTTTTGTGTTTGTTTTTGTTTTTGTGGTTGACTTATTTTCAGTTCTCTTCACAGTATTATGTAGTATTTGTGACTGAATGCATTCCTTTTCTCATAATGAATGTTTATTATGGAGTTTTGATGTTCCAGTTCTCAGTTTCATGCACTGTCTCTCATCAGTGGCTGATGTTCTTATTCTCAACATCATTAACTGTGTCTGTTATTTTTGGCTATGTTCTCACTTGTCAAATGATGCACCAGATTTGTCCTTTCCATCACAAGCTGAAATTTTCATATTGGCTTCCATATTCTACATGTCACTTTGTCCTGCTAGCTGGTATTCCAAAGCTGAGAAAAGCTTGGTATGTTTCCCTGCCCATAGATGATATTCTAGCACATGATGCATTGGGGAGGAAAGTGATGGACGTGCCCTAAGTGTGAATTAAACAGCAGATAGGTCAACCTTTGTCACTGACAGTATATAGGGCATTCTTTCTCAAATAAGTGAGTCATGCACCTGTTCACCCAACCCTTTGTGACTATGTAAAATTGGATTAGGATGAGGCTTCTGTCCTACTGTAGTTCCTGGAGCAAGTTAATCAAGTCAAGCACAGTGCTTATGCATTTGAGGTCTTGGGAATAATTTGTAAGGGTTCAGTGATGAATAAAGGAATATAGGTATATGGTCCTTTACATGGGCATTTAAATGAGTCTTCTACTCTTATAATGTTTTCCTATTTCTTGATGATACCACCCCACTTGTTTGTATGAAAAATGGCTAGGGTGATTGTAATGATAATGAGGGTCACTATTACAACCTATAGAATCTTTTGTCTTAGTTACCCAGTTGAGAAGTTTTTCGGACTGCAGGACAGGTCCTGCCACCTAAACATAAAGTGAGGTAGGGTCCAAAAAACATGGAAAGAGAAAACACTATGGAGGGAGAAATAGCAGTAGGCTATGCCCAATGAAGTAGGCCACACAGTCATTCACCCATCACTCAGGCTTATGGAATTCTGACTTCACCTCACAGATTTAATCATCTGCAAATGTATTTGTGGCATTTTTCCCATGATACATGCACTTCAGATTACTTGTTGCATTATGGGTGGAATTTGCAGTTCTTTGTTGACTAAAGCACACTTTTCCATACCTATGCAGTTCCAGGATCGTGTGGTTGGTTATGGACTGGTGGAACAGTTTCTGGTTGATGGCCTCTCTGCAGACACCATTGCCCTAACCAGACTACTCTTGCAGAAGGGACACCTTGAGTCTTTCCTCAGGTACACTGCCTTGTTTAACTCTCACAATAGTGATTCTTGTTATTATTGTATCCTAGAAATATACAGTATATATATATTTTTAATCTTATCCTTGTAAGCCTCAGGCCCCTAAACCTCACAAGAGGTTATGTGGGATTGGGTGTTAGTATTTTATCATCAGCAGACTACCCACTGGGTAGGGACACACAATCATTCACAGGTTTTCTGTTTGTTTCCTGTACTGTTTCTTTTTTCAGATGCCCTTGTAATGTACATTTATATAGTTTGCTGAAAGTGGGTATAGCCCTTGTTTTTTTAATCGTCATACATACATTGTTCTTCCATTTCACTGCATTGTCAATTAGTTTGTTTCATCAGTCTCCACACCTTGCTTTGTCAGTCAATATTTAGTCATGTTTCTTTAGCTCCTTCACCTCTTCCTTTCTTTTAGCTCATATACCTCTTCACAAGTATCCAGTTCATATAACTATACCATCTGTGCATACTCTTCTGTACCTTTTTTTCAGTTGACTTTCCTACTCTGTGTCTTTCACAAGTCTCCTGTTTCATAGCTTATTCAGTTTATGCATCCCACCTTATACAGTACATATTAGCAGTTCCATCTCTACTGCATACACATGGCCTTTTACACTCATGCTGTACCAAAGTTTCACATCCATATATTAATGTGGACAATAACACAACTTCATGTTGTCCTCTTGTGGCCATGGTACAGGTACTCAGTCATCTGTTTCACATCAAGCTTATCTAAATACAAACCACTTTTGTTTATTGAGTCAATGTACTGTCCACCTCTTGTACATATTTACCATTATTTTAAGTCACTGCACTTAAACTCCTCCATAAGTTCAAGTCAGGCTTTACTTACCAGCATATCACCTAGTGAGTTGACATCTCTGGACAACCATCGCTTTACTAAATTTGTAAACCAATTCTGCCATTGCTATCTTAACAAGCACCACATTTCTATGCATCACTAAAACCAACCAGTTTTACCACTTTATCTCATCAGTTCTGTTCGTCAGCATTTCAAAACATTTATCTCCTTATTTTGCTTCCAAAAGTACTGTAAACATCTTACAAGCCTTCCCTTATGTTCTGTTCGCAGTCTGGCTCATAGCAAATGTTTGAATCTTATCTCACCACAACTGAAACCACATTGTTAATCATTTCAAAAGAATATTTATTGTATCGATGGATTGTCTGTGCGATGAAGCAAAGAATGTCATTGACCTGAGTGATGAGTGAATGAATGATTGGCCCATTTCACTGGTCATTCTGTGTAATATATTCATGGTTGGGTTTATAAAGGAGGTGCAAGGTAGGGCAGTGGATGTGGGAGTGGGTTTAATGAATGAGGGTGAGGTGTGGAAGATTCCAGTGTTGCTGTTTGCTGATGATACAGTATTGTTGAATGAAGATGAATGGGAGTTGCAAGGTTTGGTGAATGAGTTTGGGACAGTGTGTAGGAAGAGGAATCTGAAAGTTAATGTAAACAAAAGTAAAGTTATGGTGTTTGAGAGGAATGAAGTCACAGAATGCACAGTGAGGTTGGATGGTGAGGATATTGAGAATGTGAGTGCATTCAAGTACTTGGGGAGTGTGATGAGTAAGGATGGAAGTTGGGAGGATGAAGTGCTTGAAAGGGTACAGCAAGGAAGGAAAGTTGTTGGTTCACTGAAAGCGGTGATGAGAAATAGGGAGGTGAGTATGGAAGTTAAGAAGTCACTGCATGATAGTACTGTGATCCCTACCCTAACATGTGGAAGCGAGGCGTGGACCTTGCTAGAGGGAATCGAGTCAAGAGTGAGAGCAGTGGAAATTAGTTACCTGAGAGAAGCATGTGGAGTGACGTGGAGGGACAGGTTGTCGAATGAAGAAGTGAAAGAATGTTGCAGGGTGGAGGTGGATGTGATTGAGAAAATTAGGAGAAATACACTGAGGTGGTTTGGACATGTGGAGAGAATGGAGAATGAAAGATTGACTAAGAGGGTGTATGTGGGTGAAGTGGAGGTGGGGAGGGGGAGGGGGAGACTGAGGATGAGGTGGAGGGATGGAGTTGAGAGGTGTATGAGGGAGGGAGGAGTGAGTTGAGGGGAGGGCAGTCAAATGGTGAGTGACAGAGCGACTTGGAGGCGTTTTTGTCTGCGGCCACCCTTTGTGGGATTTGGGCGTCAGGCTATAGATAGACAGACAGATTCTGTGTAACTATTGTACACTTCCAAACTACTATTTCTGAATCCTATCTGTGTATCTATAGCCTTAAGCCTCAGTCCTGGAAGGGGTGACCAGTAACGATTTGCCATCATGTCATTGTGTCCTCTGCCATTAGGCTGCCCTTTCTCTACCTCACACACCCTTCACTAATATACCCCTCCATCTCATCATTGATCTTACCCACCCTATTTAATAATGGGAAATAGGCTAATCATAACTATGATGATGATTTACTAAGTACTGTACATGTAATATTAAATACATGTGCTGTACCGTATTGTAGGACATTGTTTGTGCAAGTTGCAGAAGAATGAGTGCAGTATTATGTTAACCTCCTCTGTCCTGTTACACCATTTGTATGTTGTTCTTCCTTCCAGTTGATTATTTTGCTAAGCTTAAGAGAACATTGTTGAATTGTAGGGTCCAGATATAACTTTCATCAACTCCTTCGCTACAAGAGTCTGAACTGTGTCAAATAATCTGTTTGGTAGCAGGAAGGAGAGAAATATGGCATCATTATAGTGAAGAGCAATGGTGATGATGATGATAATAGAGGCTGATGATGATGTTTATATATGTACAGGGCATCAGTGAACATTCATCAGTACTGGAGCATCCTGGTACACAACCTGAGGGAGACCAAGAATATTGATCTTACTTCGGTTGAGACACTTCTGCACATTGTTACATCCCTACAGGTGTGTGTGTGCAATGTGCTTTTGTGTGTGTGGGGGGGGGGAGGTGTCAGAGAGAGATTTATTATGTTTAATGATTTAGACTCTTGGTAATATAGTAGTTAAAGGCAGCACCCCTGCTTTATCACACAGGATATCAGTATACACAGTGGTGATACACAGACTGCATCTTCTACAGGCTGTCATGTTTGTTTCTCCTATATAGATGTTACTCAAACCATCCTTGGTTCACAAACATTGCTTAGTTGGCTGAGAGAAAGGGGATGAAGCCTTTATAAACAGTGCTATTACAAATGACTGCCCTTGTCTAGTGCAGAGTTACCTAGCCCCGGAGCCTGTATGCTCTTGTCTGTGTATAGCAATCGAGATGGGCACATATAAATTGCCTCCATGTCTCCCTTCCTTTTGATATTAGGCTGCCCTTCCTTTAACCAGACCCCCCCTCTCTCATATATCTCTTCACTCCATCCCTCCATCTCATCCTCAGTCTCCGTGTCCACCACAGTCTCGTACACTCTTTAGTTAACATTAGCTGGTGCTCTTTATACAGAAAAAAAATTGGATGAAGGTTGGCTAGTACTGATGATATATTTGTGTCCCACAGATGACCACACTGCTGGTGTTGTATCAGTCTTGTCTAAATCAGTTGCTGAAGTTGTGTCCAGAGAAGGCCACCATCATGGCTCGGTGGAATGATGAAATACTTAGTCGCATCAAAATCAAAGATGACATCAAGGTAGGAGGGTCCTCTAACATTAATTAAGGTAGGCTGTACTGTAGTTTAACTCAGATTGACACGAACTGTTAACTTGTTCAGTACAGTGACATGCTTTTAATTTTATCCTTTGTATTACTAGGCAATTTTATTCATCATCATCATTATGATTCCAGTGTCTTTTCTCACCCAAAGATGGAGTAAAGTGGGGTCCTGGATGTGAGAATAGAGAACATGATAGAGGGGAAGTAGACAACAGCATGCCTATTGAAATGGGTCACACAGTTACTCCCCATTCAAGACACCCAGAATCCTTACTCCATCTCATAGATATACCCTTCCACATATATGCACTTCATAATTCCTATCAGGTAGAGTTGATGACTTACCAGGTTTAAAAAGGGGGGGGGGAATGGTGTGGAATCCTTGTCATACACTCCTCCATACAAAACTCATCCAACCATCTTAATCCCTTGTTAATTCCCTAGCCTCATCAACCTCCATACTTCAGGTTCTCACATACTTATATACCATATCTCTCCACAGTCTTCATGGCCCAATTCACTACTAGACATCTGTCTTAAGTTAAGTAAAATTATCATAGAGTAAAATAGAAAATTATGTCATTGGGCTAAAGTTGATACATTCCCTAATTACATCATTTCTGTGGTGTAGGCAGACGCCAGGAAGTTAGAGGGTGAGATGGTTGAGGCCCTGGAGAAGGACGAAAGCCAAGCAGTGAAGATGGCTGTTGTTACTGTGTCTGGCCTTACCGAAGCAACAAGCTTTCTCAATCAGGTTAGTCTCTTGTTATCAGTTATCATCCTTTAACCCTTTCACTGCATTTTACGACTATAGTCATTCTATGAATTACTCCCTTTCATTACGGAAATCGACTGTAGTCGACAGGCCTCAAAGAACGGTTTGAACTGGCGGTGCGGTATTCCAGGCTCTCACCGACGTTGCTATGGCAGCAGCATCCTAGAGAGTGTCGCCATCACTCAGTGGCAAGTCGAAACATCATGTCAACAAACATGCCCGCCCAGCTGATCGGGTGCTTGGCCGAGTGTCGCCATTCTATGGATTTTTACCATTATTTAAGTGAGTTATATACAGTGTAATGTGATTAGATATTTCTTAAGAAGGTGCTGGACGTGTAAGTGTGTAGAAAACGCTTGATAATGAATATAATATCACGGCAAATACCGGACCTTTACGCATCAGCTGACCAGCATCTCGGCATCCTTTTAATTAAATCCCCGGCAAATTTATTATTTATTCATCGTCCTGCTAACAATATACTGTATGTGGTTATTAAGGAATTTTAGTGCTGGCAATGTATATATAAGTGTTGTAGACAATTACCTAATACCATTTTGTTTTTTTGCTGGAGAATTGACACTTTTTGAGAACCGAGCCGAAAATAAATTCCACAGCGAAAGGGTTAACCAGACATTGTAATCTTGGAGAGATGGTTGAGGCCTTGAAAAAGGATGACAATTGTTTGGTGAAAATGGCTGTTGTTGCTCTGTCTGGCCTTACAAAGAGGCCATCGCAATCAAGTGAGTCACAAGGGAAAATAATAATCAGCCACATAGACAGATAGATAGAATTTTATAGATATTCTTCAGCTCCCACTCTGTCCCCAGAAAGGGAGATGATGAATTGTCAGAGAAGGCCAGCTTCAGTCCGCAGTCTGTTGTGTCCACAGCCATATGAACCTGGGATTACAGGAGCAATAACAGTAAATACACAAGCAACAGAGTCCCTACAGCATGTTTTTTCTAACCATACAAATAACCCTAAACTCTTTCGGTTCAGTTGATGGGCAGCTGTAGTGGGACTCATTCTTACTTCATAACCAAGGTTTATTGAATTTCATGCAACTGCAACTTAGTATTAAAGTCAGCCATGGCCACATTCTAGTTGGGTATGATCTTAATGTAAAATTTTGAGTGAGTGTCCAGTTTGAGTCAAGTTTATCACGAAAGCAAGAGATAAAGACTTCCTTATAAATATTCCCTGGTACTCACAAATTGATTGTACAGTATTTGCATTGTGAATGAAAAATCGCAAGAGGTCCAGTTTTTTATGATTCATAGTAGGTAAGTAGTGGTTGGTTGGTTAGAGAGCCCACCATTAGAATGACAGCCTTGCCATAAATATTCTTTTATGGAGTGCCATCTGGGGTGCATATTGATTTCTGTTATATTTTGTTAACAGTGGTTGTTTTATCTCAGACCGTTACACTTCATCAAGGATAAAATGTGTGTGACTTACCGTAACTGTTATCATATATTAAAATTACAGTGTGTCCAATTTTTAACTTTGAAGTTTAACCCCATCATTCCAATGACATGTTATTAATTTTAGTCTTGCTACTTGCAGGCTACTTTATTTGGCATCGGAGATAACATTTTGAGCAGGAGGAGTTAGATATAGTTTTCAGCAACCCTTTCACTGCTAGATGTCCTTCCAAAATTGAATAAAATTACCTGGTGGTGGCTTGATGTAACAGCAGTAGGTGTCAGTGGATTCACCGGGTCAGTGTATTTCTTTTTCATATAGTAGGTGCCAAAGAAGCCAGTCAGGGATTGATATTGTATGTATTCTTAATATTAAATAGTTGGCTTAGGAAATTGTGTGGCCCATTTTACATCATCATCATCATCCAGACCTCCTTTCGCACTCTACGGTGGAGTGAGGTAGGGTCCAGGTGCCAGAAAAAACTGACACTGAGATACTAAACTTTGTCATGTTGAATGAGCCACACTCCCATTCACCCACCATTCAAGCTCCTAGGGCATAGGAATAAGTTATTCAGTTCTGACAAACAAGGCAAGGGTAACCATTCTTGCTTGCCCCTGAATGGAACGATATGAGCAATAAACCCCAGCCACCCCTTGGATGTAAACTCAGGGTCCCATCTGACTGGAGCGCCTTGACTCACTACACTATCACATGCCATTTAGTCATATGGTCACCTCCCAACATAGTAAATGGTTTCCTGGACAACAGGAAAACATTTTTGCTTGTCACTCAATGTCGAGTCACCTAAAGGAAAAAAGTAAAGAAAAAAGAGAACCAGAATCAAGATTTAGCTTCCAGTCTGTTTGAAACATCAGTTGTACTATAGTCACCCTCACTATTGTATGGGGATTCCTTAAGAGGAAGCATGGTATCATTTGATTTTATTTGAAGCTGTTCATGATATTGGCCCATAATTTAAGTGGCATAGGAGGCTTTATAGCACCTCATTCTTAGGGATTTATTTTTCATGTTGCAGTTAAACATTATCTTGTGCAGTATCTATATCACTTCAAACTGATATACTTGACCAACCCTGATCTGTCTGGCCAAGCAAACTTATCAACCACAGGCATGCAACCTTTAATCTCATATTACAGACATGTGCAGTGACGATATTCCAAGGCCTGGTGTTGCTTCTGGGTTCCCACACCTGCCCTGACTCACCCATACGCAGTCATGTCCCTCTCCAGCGGGTTGTCATTGGTGGTCTCCGGGTGCTGGTGGAAAAGTGAGTGTCTCGGCTTCGAAATAACCACTGCAGATATACTTTTTCACTTTTAGATGGCCTATAATTACCACCTCTCTGTCCTGAAAGCAGAGTTACAACAGTAGACTAACAATATAAGTAGGGTGCTGATCATGAAGAATCGCTATGGAAAGGATGTAGAGCTACATTTTCTGCTATTGAATTACTGTATATGAAATATACTACACTGCAAGAGAATGAAAGTCTGGGCCAAGTCAAAGAGAAAATGGTATAGGTGCTGAAGAAGGCCACCTTCCTTTATCCCCCAAAAGGAGGAGAATGGACTGCAGAAGAACAGCTTAAATCTACAGTCCACCAGGTTAATATTCAATTGAGCAATAGGTCTACACCCTCTCAGTAGGAGAGGCTTTTCCCAAGTTGAGTAAAATTGTCCGTTATCATCATCATCATGTCTCGTGTCATCATCATCATTAGTCGTCGTAACTTCTGGCTTTTTGTCTGTCTTTCTGTAACATGGGTCATACAGGTTCACCTGATAGCACTCGTTCATCTTATTGTGAATCAACTTATCTGGTGGTTGCAGGAATAAAATTAAAATGGCATATGATACTGAGGGAGTTACTGGAGATAAGTAACTCACTATGAGATGTCTTAACTAGTTGAGTAAAGTCTGGTGGTGGAAAGACTAAAGTAAAAAGATATCCATCCACCCATCCATCATCCAATCCCATGTTGCCTCATTTGGAGCGTAGGAGCCCCGGGCAAGGCAAGTTGGTCCTGACATTTAAGATGAGAGTGACCAGCCTCACTCTTCCGTGAGTGGCATTACGTGAGCAGTAAACCCCAACCACCCCTTGGGTATAAACCTTCACTGGCTCAATCTGATTGGGGTGCCACAATTACCCACTAAACCACCAGGCGCCATAATTTGGTTGTATGGTTACCTCCCAGCATAGTAAATGGTTTCCTGGTGTACAGGAAACCACTGGGCTTGCCACTCAGTGTAGAGTCAGCCATAGGCAGAAGGAACAGGAATGAATGAAGGAAAGATTATTTAATTAAAAGAGCTGAGGTTTTCAGACACATTTTACCCATTGCTTTTCTTGGTGGGAAATTGAGTTTGGTTGATGATGGGACTGATTTTGATGATGATGGCAGTGATTTTGATGATGATGATGGCAGTGATTTTGATGATGATGATGATGGCAGTGATTTTGATGATGATGATGATGATGGCAGGGATTTTGATGATGATGATGGCAGTGATTTTGATGATGATGATGATGATGGCAGTAATTTTGATGATGATGATGATGATGGCAGTAATTTTGATGATGATGATGATGATGGCAGTGATTTTGATGATGATGATGATGGCAGTAATTTTGATGATGATGATGATGGCAGTGATTTTGATGATGATATTGATGACAGTGATTTTAATGATGATGATGATGGTAGAGATGTGAGATTGTAGGAGTACTGGTTGAGATGAGACTGTTGATTCTGTGCATGTCATTTTCCACACAGATTTAACATTGACTGGCGGAAGTGTTATGTATCTGTGTGTTTGATGGGGATGTTGTGTGACATGGTGAAGATCCAGGGCATCACTACTCAGGTAAACAAAATACGGTGCTGCACAACACAGGTTTTGTTATAGGTACCCTTTTATAATGCTGTTTTTCGTCATGGAATGCAGAGTGACGTAGAGAAAAATTGCTTCTCAAAAGTTGACTGCTGCTGTTAAAGCTGATTTGATGATGGAGAGGGATGCCTTTGTGTGGTGGCATGGATAAAACAAGGCAGTGTCACAGATATCCCTCAGCTTCCTCCCTGTCCCCCAAAAGGATGATGATGGATAGCAGATGTATGACAGATTTAGCCTGCAGTCCATTTGGTTCATCTCCAGATGAGTCTAGGACCACAGCAACAGGGAATCTGAAGTAACTAGAAATAATTGCCTATGGAATTTGCTCATGTTTTAGTAAATTCCTTTCTTCCCTCAGTTTACAGTACCAGTGGACACTGGGGAGAAGCCTACACATTGTGTTGCTGTGTACCTTGGGTGGAGCAAAGCAGCTTCAAAATCTACCCAAGAGCCAAACCTTCTCATATTGCCTTCACCTCACCATGGGAAGGACCTTGATGTAACCCTTGCAAAGCACTGTCTAACACAAGGAGGCACTGGATCCCTACATAGAACCTAACCTTCCCAACTTAACTTTCACTACCTGACCTAACCCTGAGTTGTCAGGCTGTCTTAATGTAACTTCATCATATCTAACATAACCTAGTAAAACACTGACTGGTAGTATAAAATAACCCAAACATAGCTTAGCTAAAGCTAACCAGGTGTAACTTTCCCATATTTTTTTATCTATCACAGGTAAAGGTGATTATCCTGAAGGCCATGAACTCTTGCATCACTCGCTTTATCCCACCTGTCATGTCCATGCTGGTCAACAGTGAGAAGCAGGAATATAACAGCATTGAGATGATGGGACAGGTATGTAGCTGAATGCAATTACCCTTTTGCTGCTGTTCATGCACCATGGTATTTTACTCAGTCTTGATTTAGCTATATGGATGGATGGTAAATGAATTGTGTTCTGTATAGTACTGTATATATCCACAATAGATACGTGGATAAAGTTGCTCAGTGTACATCTTCTGTTGTTAGAGATCAAAAGAGCTTGGTGGCTGATGATATCACTGTGACTATGGCATTGTTTTCACATAAATTTAAAAATACTTATCTTTCATCAGTTGCCATACAGTATATAGCACAGTACAGTACCCAGTACTAATAAATTTTATTCAGAAAGGAAAGCACACAGTTATACAATGTTTATGAAGAATGTTGAAAGAGGCAGACCATTTATGGAATAGAAAAGAGTATAATGACATATTGTTAAGAGAAAAGAAAGATGAAAACTGAGAAACTGAGAGAGTTGCATGAAGATTAAGGAGCCAGGAGGTGGTTTTGCCTTGGCCATCCCAGGAGGTTCCCAGGAGGGAGCAAGGCATCAGAGACGATGATGAAGAAGAAGGTTGTTTTGGTGATGGTAGTGATGATCATGATAATAAACTGAATATTGATTTTTGATACATTTATGCAACTGTCAACCATTCCAGAGCCTTCCCTCAATCTCTCCACATGTTTCAACCATTCTAGAGCCTTCCCTCAATCTCTCCACATGTTTCAACCACCAGCTTAACCTTTAATGGTATTTCAGTATTGTCTAGGGTCTCTTTCCAGGTGTAGATGCCTGGTGGTTTAGTGAGCTTAATTGCTGGCCAGAGTGAAGGCTTGTAGGGTGCTCTTTACATCAGAGTGCACCTACACAA
Source organism: Birgus latro (assembly GCA_018397915.1). Classification (NCBI taxonomy): domain Eukaryota; kingdom Metazoa; phylum Arthropoda; class Malacostraca; order Decapoda; family Coenobitidae; genus Birgus; species Birgus latro. Next base: position 14,298 of record JAGKTI010002711.1, on the reverse strand, counting down.
GTTGGCAGGAAATTTTTCATTTATATAATATAACCAGTGGCCTAGTCCAGTTACATAACCTTAATTATGTAAAAATACAGTATCCTAGCCTCAGGCATCTACAAATCACAGTGGGTAATACACCTCTCCCCATTATTTGATGGATGTGTTCCATAAAAAGTGGTTGAATAATGAACTGGTCAAATAACCTTCAAGTTCCCATGCATCGCAATGGGTATTTTGTGAGACAGAGTGTTTTCACCAGAGTGGTGAATGTTCATTGTAAGTCAGAAATGTGTTCCAAAGTATCACAACTTTTTACAGACAGCTGGTACTGTAAAGTGGGGGAAATGAGCACATTAGTTTTATAAGTAGCAGTGGAACTTGAGAAATTAATTCTAAGCAGCAGGAGTTCCTCCTGGAACAGTCCTATCTATATGTATCCTACTAACAATATTTGGACTTCAGTCCCACAGACATTAGCAGCTTCAGCAAAGCCATAGCATATTACACCATACCACACTGCCACACCACACCACACCACAAAGGGCATTAACCAAAGGGCCCTGAACCTCATGTATCTGACACTTTTGTTGTACTTGTCCTGTAATTTATGTTGACCTTGCAAGAAAACATAAGTGAAGGCAACTTATAGCAAGGATTTATTTTACTCCCCTGTGCAGGTATTGACGATCTACCTTGGAGACATGGAGTGGGAAGTGAGGGACTCTGCTTTGGAACTCCTTATAACATGCATGAAGCTGGCCAGGGAGAGTATGTCACTGCAGTTGTTGTGTAGTTAAGGCCAGTGAATTGGGAAAAAATGTAGATTTAGCAAGTTTTAGCTCAATAGGGAGAGTGGGGGGGGGGGGGAGTCAGTGAATTGGAAAAAATAGATTTATCAAGTTTTAGCTCATAATTTGCAAGAGGGAGTAAGTATCTTCCATTGGTCTGGAATTAGAAATAAATCCATTTAACAACTTAATCTTTTCAGGGCAAGTAACTCACCACTGTTGTTTTTATACTTTTGTCAGTGGATGGAAACAATTGGCTTTAAAATGTTTGTGGAGTGTTTGGTAAAGGATGTTACAAGTGTGTGTGGGAGTGAGTGGATATTGACAAGTTTAAGGTGCTGTGAGTAACCCATTCAGTACAGTGACATTTTTTGAGTGATTCTTGCTTTCTCCTGATAATTTTTATTCACTTTACAAGAGATTTTTCACACACAGCAGCAGCTACATGTAACCCTCATTAACCCATTCACTGTGAAAGGTCTGTCCTGAGTTGAGTAAAATCATGTTGTGGCAGCAAGAATAAAATAGGATAATATGTCATCATTCAGAAGGAGTTAAACCTGTGTATGGTGATGGAAAGCTGTCAGCTGCCGTACCATACAAAGAAAAGATCACGTTAGTGTGGTATGGAGGTAGACGAACAAAGGAAGAGAAGTAGTAAAAGTAGATAACTCTCTCTCTCTCTCTTAGATAACCAATACTTTGTGGAATGATGTGGTGGTGAAATGTCCCCACATCTGTATAGTTTGTGGAGTGGTTGGTGTGGTATGGTTTGGATCAGGCAGTGGTTGTGGTACTGAGCTATGTGGTTTGTATCAGGGACAGTGCTTTCACCCTCCTCCTTGTCTGTTTATATCTCCTTTTCTCTTTTCCTTTCTCTTCTCATGTCTACTTGTCATCTGTTCTGTTCTTTGTGATACCTCCCTGCTTTGTAGTGAGAGATGGGTTTAGAGTGACTTTGATGAAGATGATGATGATGATGACCATATTACCTCCCCCAGAATACCCGTACTTTGTGGACTGGTTGTTGCGGTATGGTTTGGACCGGGCAGTGGTTGTGGCGCTGGGGGATGTGGAGGGTTATGTCCGGGCCAGTGCTCTAACTCTCCTTGCAACAATAGTATCCATCGATAAGGTCAGCACCAGATACGTTGCACTGGCTGTGTGTGTGCATGCATGTGTGCAAGAGCTGTACTTTTGTTGGCTCGGGAATCTCCCTAGCATTTCTTCTCTAGGGACTGATTTTGCATATCACACCTTAAAATTGTGTTGTGGGTTTATCTGTTTAGTTTTAATAACAAGATAGGTGGCTGGAGGTCTTTATGTACTGTATCTGTAATCAGAGCAGTGCAGAAGCCAAGAATCATCACAGCCCTGATTTCCACCAAAAATTGGGTAGGTAGAATCCAGAAGTTAGAGAACTATTGGCAGTCTGCTCATTGAAATGGGTCGCAGGTATTCACATGCTATCCACATCCTCAAAATCGTGGTTCCACTTCTGAAGAACACACCATCCATACATATTTTACAGTTCACTTTTTATTCTGCCGCTTGTGCCTCTCACTACCATCTGGTGGCTAACCTTCCTGGGATGAGAGAGGCTGGATGTGACACTGTGCTCAAAGATGTCTTTATATTATTCATGAGGGAGGAAAGTAATGGACATAAGCTAAGTGTGAAGCTGATCTCACCAGTATTAGGAGAAATTCTGCTCCTGATTTTACATTCAGGATAATACAGTACAGTATATATATATATATATATTATCTAACTATGGGTGTTAGTGAGAGGGAGGTGACTGAAAGCTTGGTTGATGAGTGGACAAAGTATGATTCCTTAAGAACTACAGTACTCATGTTAGACATTAAGTGGAAATTCTTATCCATGAATTCCTTGTACGATTGGGTTCTGTTGTAACAAGTTAGGGACGTGCCAGAAAAATATGTCACCAATATTATGACTGGTTAGACTTATTTGCTTGATATTTGGAAAGTTCCTGTGTATGAGCTGCTTTTTTGCTGATTCCCACATATTTTCCCTGTTCTCCACATGTAATATGAAGTAGTGCTTGTGCTTTGGAAAATGTTATATGCATTGTAGATGTTTCCTTTCTGGCAGTAGTTGGTAGTGTACCTTGAACCCTGCATCATGAAGGGTCTTTCCTAAACTGAAGAAAATCCTTTGATGGGCTTTCCTTTCCATCGAGGTCATGATATTATCGGCAGTCTCCAGTAAGTGCTAAGGGATCTTTGTATGTGGCATGTGTTAGGATTGTAATGCTACATGGTAGTGAGACCTGGACAGGGAAGAGAAGAATGTTCATAAGCTTAATCATACAGATTTGACAATGAATAGATGGATGTGTTGTGCATCCTTGAATCCGAGGCTTGCGGGGGCTAAGTTTACAATTGAAGATGCCTGAAATGAATATACAGGCTAATTAATGCCCAGTCACTTCTTTTACTGTACCTGGAGAGGGCTCTGGTGAAATCAAGCTCTTATTACCCATTGATAAACACCAATTTTAGTACACAGAGTATGTGTACAGTATATTTATTCATTTGAATACTGATGGCACTGAAGCAAGGCACATGCACCTACATTATTCGCATAGTAACTGAAACTGTCTCCTCCCTCTTCTTCTGCCTCTTTGCTTTCTTTCCACTTCCTCCTCCTATCCTGCAGAAGAGATGGTCGCCAGTGTGCAGTGATCTGTCGTCCAGAGATAACAAAAATCACAAAGTGCCCTCAGGCTGTTCCAAGAATAAGAGGGTAAGGTTACACACATGCTGGCTTTGGTCAGTTGTCTCTAAACATAACTTAATGTAAGCCAGTTTGGTGGGTAATTTAACCCTTTGGCTGCATCAGGTTCCTCTAGACCAAGTATAATTGTCTGGTGTTAGAAGTATAGTATATAATATTGTAGGGACCTTAATTCTTAGTGTGAAAGTTTTTCCAGCAGCATTTGGGAAGGACTGCCATCTCATGTTTAATGAAGGGCTGTGTTGCTGAAAATCATGTACTTAATTGAAATTAATGGAGTTGTGGGATCCGCAGGGGTTTTCTGTGCTGGTGAATACTTGTACCTAACCCAAGTCCAAAACCATCCAACTAAAATTCCTGGCAACCTAAACACCATATACTACCAGTCAGCCACTGGTGATGAATGAGTTATAAAGCATATTGAAAACAGGCACGTTAGTTAATGTAATGAAGACTTACCAGGCCAAGCTGCACTTATGCATATTCCCACCAGTGTGACTGTTTTGCACACACATCACTCACCTTTCCACTCTACAGTGGAAAAAGTATTAATTATCATATTTTTGCCTTGAAGCTATCATTAAAAAAAAAAAAAAACTGTTAAAGTGGAAAGAGGCACCAAAAATTTGAAGTGTAAAAGCAAAGTAGCCTTAGTGAGAATATCAGTGTGAGGGGTAACTGTAATTAGCTGATATTGGCAATTAGTGACCATTCAGCCTGAGGATGTTTGTTAATATCAGTTTATTCGTGCTGCCACCACATGATTTTATTCAGTTTTGGAGAGCATCATAGTACTGAATGCATTAATGAAGGCTGTATCTGAACTCTCCAGTTTGAAAAGCCTTTCCTTTAGCTGAATATAACTGCCTTTAGGGGAATAAGGGGGGGGGGAGCATCATTGGATTCGATGGGTTAAGTTTCTAATCTACAGAAAACATCAGTTGTACTGTTGACAGCCTCAGTACAGGAGGTTTCATATGATCTAGATTGATTTCAGTGCTAATGAAAATAACTTCTAATCACTGTTGAGGTGGTATCTGAACTGAATAAATTAAGTGGTGTTAACAACGACTTTTTCGCCTAAACTAGGCTGAGATTTTCGTCCTTTTGCAACCTGTTTCCTGGAGCTTAGTGACAGGACACTACTATGCTCTACATTCTAGCATTAATTTCTTTATATCAGTATTCAAGATGGAGAGGTGGCAAGTTTTTGCTTAGTTAAAGAGAAGAGAATGTAGACTATGTTTAGACTATACTGTAATTCCGAATTATCATTTGCAGCCAGAGGGTTTATAATTGGGTCTGGTGATGGTTGAGTTTGCTATCAGCAGCTGAAGTTCTGTCACCTCCCCTGGCTCTCTCTCCTTGCACTTTGAAAATCAGGCTCATATTCTGGGTGGCACACAAGGCTTGGTGTCACCTCTTTTGTCAGTAGTTTATTTTGCATATTACACTGTTAATATTCTCCTGCCTAGTTTTTGTTTATCATTTTTATGTCAACATGGTTTTCATCAATAATGATCAAGAGGATATTGAGACATAATTTGTAGAATAAATCACTAAGAAAGAGGTGTTGTGAATTCTCAAAAACCACTTTCAATTTGAGCCTTACTCTAATGAATTTGCAGCAGCAGACAGTGGTATACCTTTAATATTATTCTTTCTTCTACCAGATGCATTTTTTTCCAACTTAAGGAGGTGTCATTAAAGTGAAGGAGTTGGTGGAGAGTACATCTAACCCCACTAGTTCAGAAAGTCCCTCCTGAGCTGAATAAAATTATCTGGAAATAGTAGGAATAAAATATGGAAAGTTAAAGCCATAATCTGTCTATCTGTACTGTTGCCAGATTCCTTAATACTGGAAGAGATCACCACAAATGACTTGCAGCCATTGTCATTCTGTCCTCCACCAGCAGGCTGCCCTGTCTCCAACGCACACACCCTCACTCATATACCTCTCCACCCCATCCCTCCATCTCATCCTCAGTTTTCCCTTCTTCTACCTCACTTACACACATTCTCCATGTCAGTCTCTCATTCTCTATTTTCTCCACATAGCCACACTATCTCACAGTAGTTTTATTGCTTTTTAGCACATCTTCATTTGTATGTGTGTCCGTATGCTCCTCATAGATAACTCATTTCCACTCGCCACACTCTTTAACTTGTATCCTTCCAGCATCATAGTCAGGGTGTTTAGAGCTATGGCATAGGAAGAAAAGCAGGATAGGCAACAGGGCTTCAGGTGCTGATGGTATTGGAAACATAAAGCTTACTGCAGTGGGGGTGCTGTAGTGGATTATTGAATAGCCTTTTGCCTCATGCATGAGAATTTTACAGCTTGGTTTGCCTAACTTAAGTGGATAAACAGGTCTCCTTATTTTGTAAGTGCGGTGCTGTAAAGCTATTTAACCCATCGGCATGATGTTCCTTTAATTTTTTTTATAGCTTGGTTTGCCTGACATAATGTGGATGAACAGGTCACCTAGTTTTGTAAGTTCAGTACTGTAAAGCTTTTTAATCCTTTGGCATGATGTAAGTGTATATTGTATTCTTGTTATCTACAAATAATTTCATTCAGCATACAGGAGAGTTTTTGAGCCAGAGGGGTTAAATGTAGCCCACACACTCCACTGCTGCCAGGGTGCTCTCCTAAGCTTAATAAAGTTGTATGAATATAGTCCATCCATCCATTATCCAATCCTACATTGCCCCATGAGGAGCGTAGGATATAGTAAGAATTAAAAAAAAAAAAATCATCCTGAAGAGGTTAACAAATTTGTGATGTGAAGGAGGGTTGATAACTAATAATAAAGAACAAATGGAAATCTTTAACACACAGTAATTAAGCAGCTGGCTAAGTATAATTAGTGGTACTTTTTCTACCGTGCTTAGTAACAGTTCTGTATTTCTTATCTTGCTGAATAGAAGCACTTTTACCTCTGATTCTTTATGCAGATGTGTATGTTATACTATACATGCATGGTGTGACCAGACGATTCTGCTTGGCATGGTATCGGCCTCACATATTCTCAGAGGTGTGTTGAGGCATTATCTAACCTCTCTTGTTTGAAAAGTCTCTCCCAAGCTGAAGAAAATCATTATGAGATAACAAGTGTTAATGAACAGAAAACACTGAGAGTTCATGGTGATAGATGTGATACAGTGAGAAATACAAGTGCACTCATTTAAGTAAATATTTCTGCCTTACCACACCCAGCTGTTGGTCAGTTTGTTCTCACCTGACAGACCTAGGCTACACCCAGATCTTGATTATTACTTTGTAGTTACATGAGATTTCTTTAACCTTGGCCCATGAAGTAATAATGAGCTTGTCAAATCAACCCTTCACTCTGGCTAAACATGGCCATCAGCAGATCTGAAAGGGGTTAGGAATCTTTTTACGGTTAGTGGGTGATTAAAAAATTATGACTTGTGAGTGCACAGTATAGATGCAGTATATGGGACAGCGATGAGCAAAATCTTGATGACAGTCCTTTGCCAGCCTTGTGCCCTGCCTTCCACATTTCTCATTCCTCCCCAGAGTATCTTTGCTTCTCATACTTTTTGCGTTAGTACTTTGGCTTGCAATCACATAGAGATAGTTTCTGTAACACCTTCCATTGGCTCAGCTGGATGAGTGTCCAAAAACTTGCTGATGGTGTTCATCACAGTGGTTGGGTTGCACATGTCATACTTGGGTGGACGGTTTTACAATGCAGGTTCAAACCATACATGAAGAGCAAACAATGTGTAGGTGTGAAGGGAAACCACTTTCAGTCACAGAATTGACCCACCTCCACTCATGCTTTGTACTCTGGTATAGGTGATGGAGATTTTGTCCGAGTGTTGGGTGAAAAATACTTGTGATCACTTGCTCCATTAGAGCAATACTGTCCGTGGGCAAGGGCTAGTGTAAGGACATACTACTGCAGACAGGTGTATGGTGGTGGTGCACATGTGTGGTGACAGAAATGTTACAGTGCAGGTGTGTGGTGGCAGGTGTGGGAAGGGTTGGACGGAGAGAATCTGGCCCACCGTGGACTGTGGGCGGTGATGAATGAAGGAGAATCACCTGTCAGAGCTGCCGCCATCACCCTTGTACACCAGCTGTTTCTGGCCGGCAAGTACAGGTGAGCAGGGAACACTCACCTCGTCATCACCATCGTCATTGTCATCCACATCACTCATTGTCACTATCACAACTCTCACCAGGTTATTATTTGTTAAGGAAAATTATTAAGGAGTTAGTATGCATCATTTGTGGAGTTTGGTAGATAGCCTAGATGAATATCTTATCATTCATTCATAGTACAGTATTCTGCAGTAGCGTTTTTTATAATACAGATGTGTTTAAGTGTACAGTAGTAGGATGATGCAAGATGTTCTCCTACCTGGTGAGTCACATTTCTGTTGAGTGGAAAGAATACAGAGCACAGCTGGTTTATCAAGTTTAGGACAGGCGTGAAAGTAATAGAAGCTAAGATATATTTTCCCATCTTTGTCAGAGTAGATCCAAGTATGTTTCCTGCACAAATACAGGTATCAGTGGTTAGATCACCACCACATTTACGCATGTCAGTAAGAATGACTGAAATTAAAAAGTATTGTATATATATATATATACCCCCTGCAAAGGTTTTCACTTAGGTAAGCTACTCTGCTGCTAGGTTATATTTTGCTGAGGGAAATCCCTACCCACTCAAGGATTATAATTTATTCAGTACCACAATCAAAACACTGGCATTCTTTTAACCTACCTGCCTTATTATGATTGCAAAGAAGAGTTGCCATCTCCATATTACCATCATCCCAGTGTTATTTCCCACAAAAATGTGTTAGTACTAATGTTGTCTGAATGTCAGTGAGGAGGAGGTGGAGGGTCTGGTGGTGAGGGTGATGCAGCGTGCCGCAGATGACCCAGATGATGAAGTGAGGTTGGCCGCTCTCGAGTTCATGCACTCACACATCCTCTGGGCCCTCAACAGACATGGTGAGCCCATCTGATGTACAGGGGGGTCCACAACTTGCATTACAGTGCTGTTTGGGAAGACAGGATATTAATCAGAAATTACATACAGTAAGCTGATTATTACAATAGGGGTTAGAGAAAAACATAAGCAAAAGGTATTAAAACATTCAGAAGGCTACTGTACAACTCAGAAGTGTACTGGATCAATATAGTACATTGTTTATTGTGTAAAATATATAAATACTACAAATGGATGAAACTCTGGTTCAGCTTAAATCCTAGTGGTTCTTGTGTTCAGAAGAGCTTGCACAAAGTTGAACTGATTTAAAATGAATATACTGTATATAAGTTGGCAAGCTCCTGTACTTGTACTGGGAACTGACTCTTCATTGTGAGATGTCCCTTCCTAAGCTGGATGAAATTGCTGAATGGTAACAGGAATGAAATAAAAAAGCTGTCACGGTAGAGAAAGGGTTAATCTTTATGTTCTCTCCCAGGCATGGTTGACGGGGAGTTCCCTTCGGTTACCTTCAGCCGGGGGAAGATCATTAAACTGGACAAGAATGAGGTTAAAAATCGTGTTTGCAGCATACTAACGTGGTCAGTATACTCCTATGCAAACTTGATTCCCTTTCTCTGTCTGGTGCAGTTGGGTATTTTGTCACATTTTCTCTCACCATAGGTGGATGCTGTAGTTTCACCCATGTCCTTTGCCATCAAGCTGCCCTCCTTCCAGTTCATACCATTCTCATACTATACCTGTCCATTTCATCCTCAGTCTCTGCCTGCTCTTTTACCTGACCACCTCACTCACATACACTCATAGTCTGAGTCTCATCCTGCATTCTCTCCACATGGCCAAACCATCTCAGGGTACACTGAACAATTTCCAGCACATCCACAGAGCTACTTCACGTCATCATTTGTCTGCATCTCTTCATACTACATCGCTTGCACCTCTTAACTAATTTCCATTCCTCTCAGGCTAACACCTGAAATTTTTGCATAACTTAGAGGCTTAGAGAATTCTCCTACATGGATCCCAGTCATTTGACAGCAGCCAGAATATGATAAAATGTCACTAAGGTTGAGTAACCAGTCATTTTTGGCTTAAATGTTTTGACTGAGCAGTCTAGTCTCAGGCCTGTGGACTCTCTATGAAGAAATGGAAGTGTTTAAAAATAATAATGATAATACAGTCAGCGCTCACATAACGCAGGAATTTTGTCCCCAGAAGCTCCCGCTGTATGAGAATTCCGCGCTGTAGGGTCATATGTTTACATGTTAAAGGGTTTCATGGTACCTAAGCCAGCCCCAAGTTCCAACTTTGGGGCTTTTTTTTTTTTTTTTTTTTCAGGACATTTTCCAACCTAATAAAGATTTCAATACATACAAACACTGGAGGATTCCTCAGCTTGAATGAAAGAAGTTGTGGACTTGCAGGGGGGAGGTGGAGTGGGGTTCCGTGGCTAAAAGAGAGCAAAGATCACACAGAGCACATGTACAGCCAGAATGAGGGGAGAGAATCATTGGCCATGTACTATGACTTTGAATCATAAATTGCGGCCTCCTGCTGGATTATGTCCATTGTCACCACTTGGGTTCTGTAAAAAATGATCAGCTTTCTCTGACCACAGTATATCTATTTTTTTCCACATTCTGACATTTCTGGGACACAAAATGACACCTCCCTTGTTATGAGAGGTTTGCACACTCTAGTCATATATTATGTGAGTGCTGACTGTACTGTAGTTATTGCCGTCCTACCATGAGGTGAAGCCATGATTCCAGGGGTTTGAATAGTGAGTGTAAGATCCGTATTATTGGGCATGCTGTTAATTAATTCTCCCTCTTATTTTTTTACTTTCCTTTGCTTTTTTGGACCCTACCCCACTCTGTCATTAGGTGGGAAAGAAAGATGAGGAGGAGAAGGAGGATGTCTGATAAGATTGTTTGTCACTGCCAGGATCTGTGAGTGTGGGTACCTGTGTTCCCTTCTGACGTGCCTGAAGGACCTCGTAACTCCAGTAAGAGACAAGACTCGGGATATCTTCTGTTTTCTTTACGATCTCATTACCCGCTACGAGATTCAGCTTGAAGGCAGCAAGAGGTAGGGAAGGGAGTGGGAAGGAATTTATTAATTGGATGTTGTGTAGTACAGTTAAGGTTAGTTTGCCTTCTGTTCCACTGATATACCCATCACTTTCTCGTCCAGACACATTATATCAAAGAGCATCATCAAAGGGAAAAGAAATATACCAAGCCTTTCTCTTCTGTTCCACTGTGTCTACTTCATTTTTATGGCATGTCCTTCACCTCCTCATTGAATACATCAAATCAGAGAGAGCCATCTGTGAGCAAAAAACTACAAAATCTCTGTCTCAGGATATTAACCAGTAGAGGAAAGTGACATGTATAAATGATGAGAAAACAGACAAACTCTTGTCCCTGACTGTACCTCTGTTAATATATAATATATTTATTGAGAGGAGAGAGATGAAGGCATAAGTGTGGAAGTAAAAGGTGTCATGATCACATGTGTACAGTATTTGCTTCATCTTAGATCTGTATCAAAATGTGAAGATATGTAAGATTCACTTCAGAGGCAGCAAGAAGCAAGAGAGGAGGATGTGAGATGGAGCTTTAAAGTAGATGCAGTATAAAAATCCTCACTTAATAAGTAAGTTGTGTCCAGGCAAAATGGTACTTTAACCCGTCACGTCCCAAAATCCCGAGCATTTTTGGGAAAATTTTTTTATTGGCTCAAACCTTCGCTTTTGGTGAGAAACATCGAAAATTCATAGAGAAATTGTGATCCTGTGCTTAAAAATGTTGTTACAGGTGTCATGCAACCTTACGTTTTCCTTCTTTTTCATTGTACCTGGCTAAAGAAAACTAACTATGGAAGGGTTAACTAATTCAAGCCACTTTCAGTTACGTATTTATTTATGTATTTGGTACGAATTTATGTGTAGTAACAGACTATATTGGTTTTCACACATTTATACAGGCAATAGAAGCATTGTTCAGTCACCAAACACATCCACATATGGCACATTCCTTTATGACATTACCACCTCAACACTTCTGTTTGTTTCTTCTTTATTTCTTTGTCCTCCACCTCAGGAATCACTTTCACCGTGAATTTCGTCATTGGAGAGACCGTGGGGCAACATACCTTTACTGGCCAGCTTACTGCTAACAGGTGAATTGCCCAGTGTGGGGAAGAGGGAGGGTTAGGTGGGGCCAGGCAGTATCTCTGCTTGACAGCAGGTAGAGGAAGGTCTCCCACATATGCCTACCAAAAATCACCCATGAAACTTGAAAATTGTGCAAATTATGACCCTTGCAATTGCGTGATGTACCCATACGTCGATGGGTGTAGCTGTGACAAAACATCCCGACGTACCCATACGTTGATGGGATTCCTTGGATTACGTTAGACATGCACTTGGGTGATAACGATTGCGTTTGTCTGGACAGTAATGTGAAGTGTGTCTATAAAGGAAAATAAATGTGGAAATGGTTATGCCTGTGAGCTCGAGCTAGGATTCTTTGGGCATAAATGATGAGTAAATGGGTGTTCGGCCCATTTCACTGGGTATGCTGTGGACAGTTCTCTATCCTATTTTGCCTTTCTGTTCTGAGTCATACTTAACCCCATCCTTGGGAGGGGCAAATGAGGCCTGGATGATTGTGATATTTTTCATTTACAGTATTTATATATTTTTTAAGATCTGAGAGCGTAACACCTGCTCCTCGGCGTGGTGGAGTGCAGGTGGTGCAAGTGGCAGGGCATGACGTGGCAGTGGGCCGAGGGATGGGTGATGTGGATTCAGCTGCCAGGGAGGATGAGATTGACCGCACCATCAGCGACATCTTGGCCGCATCATCGCTTCACACTGTCAACATGTAAGTTATGGAAAGGTAACCCCTTCAGTACCTTTGTTTAGTACATTCTTGTTCGTTCCCAACAAAGAAACAAGAATGAACTTAGGGTTGCTGATGGGGTTAAGACACTGCAGAAAGATTTATTAACATTGAAGTTAACTGTCAGGAGATAAGAATAAATTTAAGAGGCCACCACCAGATTGAAGTTACAAGAGGCTGGAGGCGGTGAGAATTTAGTACACTAAGGACAGCATCATTATATCTGAGTGTAAAATTCTCTTTTCACAGTATCAGCATGTAATTTTTGCATGGTTAACTCCTGTGACATGATGACATTATTTTTTATTTACCTGGATGTTCATGATGCTTCCGGATTATTTTCTTTCACCGTAAGATAGGCGTATTGAACTGGGGGGAGTTAAATACAGCCAGCATTAATGCTTTGGCTTCCCCTTCATGTCACACTGTCAACATGCTTTTTACTTTAACTTGGCCTAAAATTGTCATCTCTCCAATTCAGTTACTGAGCTGTAACAGGAGATTTACACTGCAGTATGATGCTAGTCAAGAAGAAGTGCTATAGAAAGTTTATAGAACCCTAGTATTGTCTCTTTCTGCCACTCAGCTACGTGAAGTAACCTCTTAAAGGACATACATCTGGGCCAAGTTAGTATAAAAGAACTACAGCTTTGGAGGAATTATAGGCATGTGATGGCCTAGTGGCTTCGGAGGCTTTCTGGCACTTCTTTGTTAACAGGAACACTTAAGTCCTTGGCCCTTTTCATCCACTCTCGTACCCCTCATCCCCATGTATTTTCCGGTTCACTTTCATCACCCCTTCCCTCGTTGCCCTTTGTCATCCACCCCCTTTCCCCTTACCATCAATTCCTATACCTTTCATCCATGTATTTGTCCATCCCTGTCCACCATCATCAATGATCCACCTACCCCTATGTCCACTTCCTTTTTCCCTATTCACCGTCTTGTCCCTCAGCCCCACCCACCTTACACCTATGTCCACTTCCTTGTCCTTCCCTATTCACTGTCTTGCCCCTCATCCATTCCCTTGTCATCCTTTATCCACTTCCAAGCCCCTGATCTGTGTCCCTGCCCCTCAGGATCAAGCGGCCTTGCACAATGGCCCTGGGTGGTCCTGCTCCTCCCCCGCCATTGCTGTTAACCCTGGACGATGTACCCCCTGCCAATACACCACTGCCACTCGCCACACTCCTCACAAACATACACCAGTTCTGCTGTTGTACTGACGTTAATGAAGGTGAGTCATTTATTCATTTATCTATTAATTTATTAGCACATCCACTCATCATATGCATACATACATACATGCATACATAAATACTTGCATACTGTATATAATAAGTTCTGCTACTGTTACAGTGTTATTGAGGGTATTTACTTGATTTATTATTATTATTATTATATTATTTATGCTACGTAGGGGCGCTCACTATCCAGTCACCCAATGTACTGCTGCTCTCGGGTGTCTGCCCTTTCCTCTCCTCCATCCTTCTTTCCCTCAATCCTCTTCTGTCTTTCTTTCCTTGTCCTTCTGCCTACGGGTGACTTTACACTCCCTCTTCTGTCCTTCTTTCCTTCAGTCTTCCCTCGTCCTTCTGCCTGTGGGTGACTCTACACTGAGTGACAAGCCAAATGGCTTCCTGTACACCAGGAAACCATTTACTACGCTGGATGGTAACCACATAACCAAATTTTGGCGCCTGGTGGTTTAGTGGGTAATTACAGTGCTCCAATCGGATTGAACTGGTGAAGGTTTATATCCAAGGGGTGGTTGGGGTTTATTGCTCATGTAATGCCACCCAGGGATGAGTGAGGCTGGTCACTCTCATCTTAAATGTCAGGACCAACTTGCCTAGCCCC
>JAGKTI010002710.1:50496-64137 GCA_018397915.1 Birgus latro | reverse complement strand
TCTCACTAGGGCCACTCCAACATCCACTGCCCAGCCTTGTATCTCTTATAACCCCATCCATATACAGATTGAACAACCATGGAGACATGACACATCCTTGTTTCAATCCAACCTTCAAATGGAAAGATTCACTCAGTTTGCCATCCACACGCACTGCAGCCTTAGCACCCTCATACATACTCTTCACTGCCTTCAACAACTTCCCATCCACTCCATATATTCTTAATACCTTCCACAAACCTTGTCTATCCACCCTGTCATATGCTTTCTCCAGATCCATGAAGGCTGCATACAACTTCTTGCCCTTCTCTAGAAACTTTTCCACTACGGATCTAAGAATGAATATCTGGTCTACACAACCTCTTCCCTTCCTAAAACCTCCTTGTTCTTCTCCAACTAATTCCTCAGTAATTTCCCTAACTCTGTCAATAAGTATCCTACCATATATTTTTCCTATTACACTGAGAAGGCAAATGCCCCTATGATTACCACACACTGCTTTTTCCCCTTTTCCTTTGTACAGAGGAATAATTATACCTGACTTCCAATCCTCCGGGACTCTACCCTCCTCCCAAGCCAATCTGCACACCTTCCACATCCATTCTATTACTATCTCTCCCCCATGCTTCAGCATTTCACCATACACTCCATCAATTCCTGGGGCTTTCCCCATTTTAACTTTATTGCTTCCACCACTTCCATCCTGGTGATTTCTTCCTCTCTTCTCACAACCCTCCTTCTCCCTGCCATTCCCCAGCCACTTATACTTGCATTACTTTCATTCTCTATGTTCAACAGTTCATTAAAGTGTTCTCTCCATCTGTTTACTTTTTCTCCCTTCTCCACTAGTAATCTACCATTTTTATCTTTCACACCCCCACTGACTTCGTTGGCACCCTGTCTAGCTCTCTTTATCTCCTTCCAGAACATTTTCTTACATTCCCTCCACTTTGCACTCAAATTCCTTCCAAACTCCTCATCCACTCTCTTCTTACTCTCTCTTACTAATCTTTTCACCTCTCTCCTCCTCACTACATATAACTCTCTCGTCCGTCTCTCAGCTTCTTCGTCGCCCCTGTTCCTCATCCACTCATTATATGCTTTCTTCTTTTGTGCCACAGCCTCTCTCACCTCTTCAGTTCACCATGCTGTTCCCTGAACCCCCTTTCGTCTTCTCTTCACCCCACACACCACCTCACATGCTGCACAGATTTCTTCTGTGAATACCTTGCACACACCCTCCACATCCCCCATCTGCTCCAATCTATATTTACAGTTGATTTGTGCAAAATTGCAGGAATGCATGACTTTATGTTAAAGAATCAATAGACTATATAGAGCTTCTTCTTCAAACTCGTTTGTGCTGATAGGATATGGGATTTTCATATGCAGTACAGAATAAGCCTATAATACTCGTCTCCCGTCGCCCTGCGAAGCTCCAACCCTATGACACCAGGAACCCACGAAACTTTTACACTCAAACAGCCTAATGCTGGGTACTGAACTGGGGTCACAAAGATTATATGTTTATAGAACAAAATATACTTAGAATTACATGATAGATCATTGGTGTAAGTTTTTGTCATACGTCGCATTACACCCTGTTTATATATATATGACGAATGTGACACCATATCCCGATGCTTCACAGGAGGGGGGGGGTTACGTTTTGCTTGTTTTGTGTATAATGGCTCCAACATACTAGCTTATGTTGGCTTGGTCACCTAGTGGCTGCTTTCCATGTTGCTCAATCTCTTGCAGCCTCCCTATTCAGTCCCTTATTTCCAAGGCCACACTCTGTGACCTCGTCCCAGGTCTTTTCAGTCTGCTTCTTGCAACCCCACCCCCAGTGTTCACCCTTCTCATTTTCTGCACCCAACTGTCATCCCCCATCCTCTCCACATACCCAAACCATCTCAATCTACCCTTCCTCATCACAACACCAATACACTAAAGTCCCATCCTTCTTCTTAACTTTTCCATTCAAGGACTCACTGAACATCCACCTAATCACTGTCATTTCTGTATGTCTGAGTCAATGAATATCCTCTCCCTTTACTGCCAAGGTCTCACAGTATTACACTCCTAACACAGGCCGCCTACAAAGATCCTTAACACGCACAGTCCCCCCAACATACAATGCACGTCACAACTTTTTTTTCACGCTGAGACCCACCGACATGCATCATACGTCAGTCAATTGCAAGGTACGTCGTTTGTACATTTTTCAAGATTCGCAGGTGATTTTTGGTAGGCATAAGTGGGAGACCTTCCTCTACCCCCAGCCAGGTGGCAACAACTCCCCCCCCCCTGGGGTGCGCAATTTTCTCGCAACTCACTCGTTAGCAGAGACCTGGCCAGTAAAGACACGTGGCACCACGGGCTCTCTGACGACGAAATTCAAGGCGAAAGTGATTCCTGATGTGGATTATGCGGCACCAGAGTTAGTAATGAACAGAAGTAATGAGGAGATAACATTGCCAAGTTAGGTGCAATATGTTGATGTATTTGGTAAAGGAACAATGCTTATATCGCCTATCTTATTGTGTGAAAAGCAATATACTCTTGTACTACATACAAATTCGTACCAAATAAATAAATATCTACGAGGCTGTGGGGTTATGGTTAAGGTTCCCTCGCACAGGGATTGTACTTTACGGAGCGCAGCATGATAAAAAACGTTAGTCAGGTGAGGGATCTCTTACCTGTTTAGAATATTTTTCACTTCAGGTGAGCGCTTTCTCGATGAATTATTGATGTTTTTGGCTAAAAAAGAGACAAGTTGAAAATCGGTCAGGTTCTGGGGGGTGAGTTGGTTAAAAAAGCATTCGGGACTGGGTGAGTTAAGCATGGAGGGAGAGCCCTCTCAACATCAGGAGAGGCAACAGCTCCTTGAACTTCTTCCAACCATTCCTCACTCTCGACACAGAGCCAGCTCCAGCCCTACCTCCAGTGCATAACATGTCTCCCAAGTAACAAAACTCTTCCACACGTTCAAGAGACTCACCTGCAAAATCAATCCTTTCATGCCTGACATTTCTATAAACTCCCCCCGACACACCACACGCACGAAATTCACTTTACCTTGCAGTCTACCTCTAATATCACAACATCTCTCATGCACCCACTTATCACAAACACTGCATAAAATGAAATTACTTCCCATGCCCTTGTATCAAACTGCACATGGTCATTCTCCTCCTTAAAATGACGGTACTGCCACCAACCCTAGATACCATCACATTTGTTTTATCCACATTTACTCTCAAGTCCTTATGTCCCATACCATCTCTCCACATCCTAAATCTTTCCTTCATCTTCTTTTCATTTTCTCCAATCAACACCAAATCATTGGCATATAACATCTCCCATGGGAGTCCATTTCTGATGTCATGTAAGTGGGCTTCAAACACAATGACAAACAGTAAGGGGCTCAAGACTGACCCCTAATGCATACCAACATTCACAAAAAACTCATCACTCAAATCTCCATTCACTCTCGCTCAGGTGTGAGCACTCACATACATAGCCATAACCTCTCTAACTAGGCAATAGCTGATCCCAAGCTTTCTCACTGCCCACCTCACCACCTCCCTAGGGACTCTGTCAAAGGCCCTCTCCAAATAAAAAAAAAAAAGTACAGACCCCCTTTCTCTCCTATTCTGAATATTTTTCCTGAAGCTGTTGAACAATGAATATGGTATCCATGGACCTTTGCCTGGCATCAACCCAAACTGCATCTCATTAATATTCACTCTTTCTCTGACCATACCTTCTAGAACTCTCTCCATTACCTTCAATATCTGGGCCAAAGTTTTATGTCTCTATAATTTCCTCTTTCCAGGGCATCACCTTGTCCCTTGTACACATTTACAATCACACACTTCAGCCAGATACATAACATTAAACTGTCTCTCAAGGAATGGACCAGACAGTAACGGTAAATCAAGTGCCAAAACCAGCTACAGTCCAACTTTGCTCTATGTTTGATTACTTTGTGATATATGATCATTAAGAAGTTCTGCAATTTGCAATCATGTTTTTCATCTTAAGTGATATGAGCAATCTCCCCCTATAAGGCTCCCATGCATTCACATGATGAAATGCACACCAACAGTCATGCCTCTGAACCAAGATAGCCACCTGGTGTTTGAGTGCACAAAATCCAGGGGCTGGATTCACTAAACACTTGAGGTGCCGGATCTCCAAGTGGTGCCTAAAAATAAGGTGCTGAGGCAGAATCAGTCATTCACTAAGCATGGGCACGGCCATCTTGCAACAAGATCTGGCACCTCACGTTAAGCGCTTGGGGAACCCTACCTTAACCTACATCACAACCCAGAATCAGTATGTTTAGCAAGCATGTGACCTCATGGACTATTGACTGCCATTAGCCCTCTTCACTTCTAATCAATGTCGTAAAAGAAGAAATTGAACAGAGAGAAAAATAAAAGAAGTGCCATATTCGTTTTAGTGCAACTAAAAACTCTGGCTATGCTTATTTCTTTGCATGGTAATATGAATGTGTCAAAAATAAACATGCCACCGGGAAAGCCTGGGGTCACTCGAAGTCAGCTGCTGATGTTTCTTGTGGCTGTGTATTTAGCTCACTGACGTTTACGTCGAGAGAGAAGGCTTAGAGACCCATTAGACCCTTTCCAAGTGCATGATGAGCATTTGGTACAGTATTATAGGTTTCCACAACATGAAATCAGACTTCTGGCAGTTCACGGGCTGATAATGGATGTGCCAAACAATGACAGTTTGATATACTAAGGTGATTAAACTTAAATGAAGACAATAATTTTATTTCTGACATGGCACTGGAATTAAGGTGTTAAATAAACCTAACAAACTACCTAAACAAAGCCTATGTGATACAAACCGTTTCATGCATCAATGTACTGGATAAGGTAACAAGGAAAATTGAAAGGAATGACTTCTTTAACAATATGAATTCTCAACCAAAGCAAAATTATTACTGATTGATGGGATCAACTTTAACCTTTGGTATATAGGAAATTTGTCTAAGGTAACTGCTTCCAATACCAAACGATTCTTAGTCATCAATGCCAAAAGCACAAACCCACCTCCCCCCCCAAAAAAAAAAAGAATATGACTTCCTAGTTTTAGACTTGTATGATCAAGCTATCTAAAGTGGTATAATCAAACCCTACCATTACCAGTAAAGTCTCATGAATGGGTTAGGTTTGTTTGATATGGTAACTTAGAACAAACAGCTTACAACCTCACAGCCACTATGTAACTAACAACAGAATTATGCATATTTCAAAATATTTAAAAGATTTCTTTGCCTCTCTCATTGCCTTGGCTGTCTTTCTCTTAACTTGTGATCTAAAATCATGACATTTCTTCTTCACTTCACTGCTGTCCCTTTTCACTCTGCTAACACTATTCATCCTAAAGGTAATAATTTCCCATGCTAGCATCTTTGCTTTCTTTGTAATGTTTGTGTCTAGTGTGGAAAAAATAATTGTTTTTTCTTTGGAGACTTCATTAATCAAAACTAAGAGGATAAATATTTCCTTTATTGCAGTTTTTTTTTTTTGACAGTTTTTTAGTTCTTGAGTGTTTTGAGGCCTCATTTGTTGTGCAAATGAATAATAACCATAATATGACTATGACAATCTGATCGGAAATATTAGTAATGGTGGAAGCGACCAGCTTACTGTAGTGTTTAACTAAACCTAACCTAACCTAGCTTAACTGTACCTAATAATTTACTCTACTCTAACCTAACCTAACCCAACCCAGCCTAACCTAACCTAATCCAGCATCCAGTTGGGAAGCTGGGAAACAAAATCCACCTTTCATTATGTTGAGCAAGATTCGGTAATATTCATTTGCACACAGTAAAATACATACAGGCATACACTATATGATGGCACAAATCCAATGGGTATGGTAAGATTGCTCGCTACACCAACTGCAATAAAATAAATACCACAGAGTTCGTCACTTGAAAAGTTAGAATGTCTCTTCTTTCAATCTGCTGGACTTGGAGTTTTTATTTCCATTATATATTTCGCTACAAGAAAATATGCCGAGTGAGTTTGTGGTATTACTTCCTCCTGTTGGGCTGAGGACTGTGTGATGTGCATGTTCTCCCCTCTGTGCTTGTGTTTACATTAGGGAAATAAACAGCTGATATGAGGGTTCGCTACGTGACTGGATTCTCTGTCATTGGCTGAGCAGAAATCAGTTGATGATGGCTGATTTAAGGCACGTACAACTTACGACCCGGGAAAGGTGCTGTAAATTTTTTTAGTGAATACCAAACTCTGGTGAGAGATACGGAGCATAGAAGAGCGTAATCTGAGGTGCTATATCTTGCTCAGGCGCCTAAAATTACAACCATGTTAGTGAATCCAGCCCCTGTTCTGCATCACTTGCACATGCTGCCTTCTACCACCACCCCTTTAAAAGTCCCTATGCCACTCACCAATAAAAGTCCCTATGCCACTCACCCATAAAAGTCCCTATGTCACTCACCTACTTTGTCATGTGTCTCACTGCAGTGATCACATTTCTCCTTGTGTTCATTATACAGTAATCCCTCATTTATCTGGACATAATAGAGCCAAAGGCATGTTTGGATAGTGGCAACATCCAGATAATGAACACTATTCCCCTACCACACCCACACCCTACCTATACACACCTCCAACCTATACCTAACTTATTTGTACAGTACCCATGCTTAATTTGGCAGTGTTTTCTGGTCATTCTGACATATTTTGACAACAAAACATATATAGGATTATCCAAAATAATTTTCAAAACACACACACACACTGAAACCCAAAAACCCTACCTATACGCCACTGCATGTACAGAACCCCTCCTAATTTTGGCACTGTTTTCAGGTCAATCTGCCACATTTAGACATCAAAACACACACATGAATATCTAAAGTAATGCTAAACAACCCCCCCCCCAAAAAACACTGAAAACTGAAAAACATCCTACCTATACACCGTCCAGTACCCCTCCTACTTCTGGCACTGTTTTCAGGTCAATCTGCCATATTTAGAAATCAAAACACACACATGAATATCCAAAGTAATGTTAAACACCAAAAAAACCATGAAAAAAAAAATCACTGAACCAAAAAACATCCAACCTATACACCACTGTATGTACAGTACCCCTCCAAAATTTGGCACTGTTTTCAGGTCAATTTGCCATATTTAGACATCAAAACACACATAGGAATATCCAAAGTAATGCTAAACACCAAGAAAACTAAGGGGGAAAAAAAAAATGAAAACCAAAAAACACCCGACCTATACACGACTGTATGTACGGTACCCTTCTTAATTTTGGAAATGTTTTCAGGTCAATCTGCCATATTTATACATCAAAACACACATAGGATTATCCATATTGATGCTAAACATCATGAAAACGATGCATTACAAAAAACAAAAAAAAACTGACGATGGTTTGAAAATCTGTTGTCTGTGACAAGTGATTGTTCCCGGGGCTCAAAAAAAAATTCACGGCCAAATATGCCACTGTAAAATGTTTATATTGGTATAAACTGTATACCGTCACCTTTGCTGGTATTTATACTATAAGATAAGCTAAGAAAAACACATAAAACTGTTAAGTAAAAGTAAAGAAATGCATCAATAATAAAGTGTTTAGGAGTAAAACTTACCTTCATATAACTTCCCACCATCCTGGTTCAAAATTCTGCTAGCACCTTACAAGAGTTAAGCATATGTCTAGATGCAGAATTTGATGAGCTTCCGTGTCGACTTTGCGGACTTTCAATTCGACCAACAGTAGTCGAATAAATCGCAAAAAACTTTGAAAACTCACAAGTCAGCATTATCACCATAGAGGAAGATAGGGACTGAGTGAGTGAAGGGGGAGCCAGGAGGGTATGGAAGAGGGATGGGAGGGAAGGAGAAGCGAGGCTGTGGGTAGGATTCTCCCCCTTCTGTCAACAGGAGGACAAGCGCTTCCGCCGTACATTTACTTGTGGCTTGTGGTTTGTTAGAAACTGAGTGGCCATGAGGAAACAAAACTCACCATGACCGGGGGACTTTTGACCCTTGGTAGAGAGGCGGATGGCCGCTGTCGCTGAACATGTACTCGTGGCTTGTGGTCAGTGTTCGATGGAGGTGGCAGTTGGGAAAGACTTAGCCCCTGTGGCCATGTGATATTAGACATTCAGTGGGGAATGCATACGGAAGTTCTGACACCGCCTGCGGGTTAGTTGTATTACAGTACTTGGGTGCTGGAGGTTGTTGGGAATGATACGATGAGTCAACTTTCACCATTCAGTACAGGGGTGGACGGACATTTTAGCTTTGGTTGTGAGTTACAGACTACTTCCTCATGGCTCGAGTCCAGCAGCCACGATACTGAATGTTTGAACATGTCGGCCGAAGCTCTCGGGGACTTTTATGTCTGGATGATAACAAGTAAATTCGGATAATGGTTTAACAGAGCCAAGGCCCAGCATCTACATAATGAACATGTCCAGATACTGAGCATCCAGATATATGAGGAACTACTGTATTACAGTACTCGTACATCACCTTCTCACATATGCATAGCCATCATTATAAATGGGATTTACTTACTTTTTTATTTTTATTTTTTTGAGGGGTTCTGAACATTTTTTTTTTCAGCTAGGGATAATTTATTAATTATTTACAGAAAAAAAAAAATCTACTACACGTCACTGGCCACATCTTCCCGCTGACCCGCTAAATGCCTGCTTTTGGATCTCCTCATTTCCATCAACACATCTTGCTCACTTTAATAAAAACAAAGTATTCCCAGTCACTACAGCCCCATCTGGGGAAAATAAGCGTTTATGCAAATATACAAGCAGGTAGTGTAATCCTGTCTACACTGTATTACATACATAGCAATGTACAGTGCTAGTCACCTGCTGTTGGCTCTACTCATTTCCATCTACACATCTCACTTTCACTTTTAATAAATAATGTAACAAAATATTCTTAGTGGCTGTAGCTCCTTCTGTTGGGAATATGCAATTATGCAGCTGGGCAGTGCTAGCCAGTCTCCTCTGTGCTATGTATACAGCCAGTTTCCTACTTTTGGCTCTCCTTTTTTCCATCTACACACCTCATTCTCATTTTCAATGAAGAACAATATTCTTAGTGCCTCTAGCTCTATAAGAATTCAGTACTGATGAGACAGGCCTAAATAGAGGAAAGCCATTTTTAATAAATAAAATTACATTAGCCCATCCCGTCCGGCACATATTTCAGCGAACCCTTCTCACAGCCAGGCATGCCTGAGAAAATTGTGAAAGTTGTCTATCTTTAAACCTTCATATCTCATTTACCGGTAATACTTAACCAAAAATATTAAAGTTTCAAAATACTCACCAATCCTTCGACTTCAAGATGACTGCATCAGATGGTCCGTGAAGTGTGTGTAGGAAGAATGAATGAGTGGGGAAAGGGGGCATTTTTTTTTTTTTTTTTTTGGCGGTGTCTGGATTAGCAGGGGTAAGTCCGGATGTAGTGGTAGGTGGTGGCGACCATCATCCACTCACTTGATGTAGTGCTGCCTACTTCTTCCTTAGCCTTTATCATTCTTTTTCTGTGCCTGCCCTCCTTTCTTCCTATTTCTCCTATATTTCCTGTCACTTCTTACTGCTTTTCTTTCCTTTACAGGTGGCATTACATTGAGTGACAAGCCAAATGGTTTCCTGTAAGCCAAGAAACCATTTACAACACTGGGTGGTAACCATATAACCAAACCATACATGCTCCCTACGTGTCAACAAGTGGGTTGGTGGAGGGTTAGTGCTCCTCCCCATAAAATAAATAACTCAAAGTCACCCCTTACGGGATTATGGTGTCTGGCAATAGATAGATAGATAGACTGTATGCGTGGCAGAGGTTCTGTGACACAATAAGACATAGACTAGCCCTCTACAACAATAACACTTCCAGAAGACCGCAATCCACTACAAGCACTATTTACGTGAAAAATTTTCCATAATTGGCCGTACTTGCGGCTGGGAGCCTAATAACCGTAGCAATAACCTTGAGGCAGGCTGCCTGCTTGCCTCACCACCACTCTGACTTACAGACAGGCAGATACTATCTCTCTCTCACACACTCACACACATACACACAGTTGGGTGGATTGTGTGTACAGGGAGTCCTCAATAAACGAAAGGGTTAGGTACCTTTAAAATATTTTGTATATCTATTTTTCGTATATTGAAGCATTTTTCCCCATAAGAAACTTAAGAAAATGAGGAGATGCATTTCAGAGCCCCTCAAAAACTGTCAATTATCTACTCTGTACTGTACTAGGCTGGTGGTAAGCTCTTAAATCGTTTCGTTTCGTTTTTGAAGGCTCCAACATGCTTGCATGCATCGGCCTTGTTCACCTAATGGCAGCTCTCCATGCTGCTCGATCTTCAGCAGCCTCCCTGTTCAGTCCCTTAACCCTTAAGTCACACTTAATGACCTTGTCCCATGTCTTTCTCAGTCTATCCCTCCCCCTATATTAACACTTCTCACCCTCTGCACCCAATTATCATCCCTCATCCTTTCCACATGTCCAAACCACCTCAGCCTACCTCTCCTCATCACAACACCAATACACTCCAGTCCCATCCTACCTCTCAACTCTTCCATCGTAAACCCAGCCCCCCAAGGCCTTGCATGCAGGGACGCACTGCACATCCACCTAATCATTGTCATTTCTGTACGTCTAAACCTCCGAATATCCTCTTTCTTTACTGCCCAGGTCTCACTACCATACAGCATCACACTCCAAAAACATGCTGCATACAAAGACCCCTTAGCATGTAAGGAGAGTCATCTCAATGTCAGGAGAGGCAACAGCTCCCTGAATTTCTTCCAACCACTTCTCACCCTAGCAACCGAGCTAACTCCAGCCCCACCTCCGGCACATAACATGTCTCCCAAATAACAAAACTCCTCCACACACTCAAGAGACTCACCTGCAAGTTCAACCCTCTCATGCCTAACAATCTCCAGTAGAAATGTTAACAAAAGCTAAATGCCTGCTGCATCATCTCTCTCCAGCCTGTCCCAGATCTCCATTCCATGTTCTTGAATTAGCATAAGAGATAGAAGAATCCTCTTCTGCTGACAGTCCTCCATCCACATCAACAGCAGCTGTTCCATTTTCTCCATCCTGCTGCTTCATGTCAGTGTGGCCTGGCATGCAACTGGTGGGCTTGAAAAAAGAGGCTGCCATCTTCTTGTAACGTTCTTTTTTCTTCGTAACTGTACCAACAGTGGACACAGGAAAGCACATGGCACACCTGACCTCACTCACGCCCTGGCCTTCCTCGTGCCTCTTGATAATTTCGAGCTTGCACTCCAGTATCAGGGTTCGGTGTTGCTTCTTCTTCAGAGGCTCCACAGAAGGTGATGAAGAAGGTGAAGGACGCTTGGGTGGCAAGATGCAAGATGCGAAAGATGCAAAAGATTCTCGGAGTACAGAAGGCACACATTACACAGCCTGGAAGCAGGAACAGACTGGGACGAAACGGAGGTAGTTGCTTTCCTCGCCATACAAGATAGTGGCACTATGGTCGGTCGCACACCAAATATGAAACATTTTCTTGTAGCAGTTTTTGTACCATCGAAGCATATGTCTATTGTATAGGGGAATTTGTCCTATATTTTTCACTTTCATACCTTCGAATTTATGTATACTGTATTGGGGCTTCGTATATCGGGGAGAAAGCCTTTGACAAGGTACCCCACAAGCAACTAATGTGGAAACTGGAGTAGACTGTAGCACCAGTCAAGCAGGGCAGTACTCCCAAGGAGGATGGAAAGCTGAAGACAGGGAGAGCTGGAGCTCCCGTTTCATCAGCCCTCAGGACTTGTTCCTGACCATCCCCCTTTGCTGAACTTTTTCAGTGTCTCAGTAACACAGAGAGTAGACCAGCATGCTCTACAATACAAGTTTCTCTAACTGTCAACACCAAACTACATACACGCTACACAGTACACTTCCTTTTCAAATTTTGTTAAAAATGGCGACTGTTAATTGTGCCTCGGAGTCCCCAGCGAGGGGACCATAAATGCCCCCACCATCCACCCCTCTCCCGGTGACGGCTCTCGGAGCTGCCTGGAACCACTGGCTGACTCACTCCTTCTTCATTTCTGTAACATTCGCGGCCTTTCCTCTAACTTTCGCTCTGTTGAGCACCAACTCTTCTCCTCTAAACCTCACCTTCTCTTTCTTTCTGAGACTCAGCTGTCTGAGACAACTGACAGCAAACCCTTTTCTGTATCCTCCTACTTTCTCTATTCTCATTTCAAAGCCAAAGGAGGCTGTTGTGTATATGTACACAACGATCTATCTTGCTCTCATGTTCCTGAACTTGATTCTTCTGAATTTTCTACTCTCTGGCTTCGGCTCTCCTGTCATTCTCTGACTAAATATATCTCTGCTGATTACTTATCTCCTAATTCTACTGACTATCAAAAATTCTTTGACTATCTTACTTCTACGATGGAACACATTCTATCCATTTCTCCTTTCTCTGAAATCTCCATTCTAGGATATTTCAATGTTCACCACCACCTTTGGCTCTCCTCTCCTTTCACTGATTCACCTGGTGAACAAGCCTACATCTTTTCTAACCTTAATGACCTACAGCAGCATGTACAGCACCCTACCCGTATCCCTGACCGCCTTGGAGAGAGTTCCAACATACTTGACCTTTTCCTAACAACTAATCCTTCTGTTTACACTGTTAATCTTTTCTCTCCGTTGGGCTCCTCCGATCATAACCTTATTACCTTAACCTGTCCTATTGCTCCGGTACAGCCTGTGGACCCTCCAAAGAAACGCCGCCTGTGGCACTTTGGAGCTGCAGATTGGGAGGCGCTCAGGCAGTACTTCTTTGATTTTCCTTGGAATGATTATTGCTTCCATGGCCGGGAGCCGTCTAAGTGTGCCCTGCGCATTACGGAGGTTATTCTCTCGGGCATGGAAGCATACATTCCTTTTTCATATCCTCTGACTAATGCAAGAAAGCCTTGGTTTAATCACGCTTGTTCTAATGCTGTCCGCAACAAGGAGAGGGCCTTTAAAAGGTACTGGAGCCAACCCACCCCTGAATCACATCTTTTTCGTATTTCTGCCCGGAATCATGCTAAGTCTGTTCTTCACTCTGCTAAAAATAATTTCATCCGTGCTAAATGTTCCCAACTTTCTAACTCGAATTCTTCTCGCTCCTTTTGGCACCTTGCCAAAAACCTTTCTAACAACTTTACCTCATCATCCTTCCCTCCTCCTTTCTACTCTGATGGCTCTGTAGCTATTTCTTCTACTGATAAAGCAGATCTCTTCACTCAGACTTTCTCCTCCAATTCTACCTTAGACGATTCCGGTGCTGTTCCTCCATCACTTCCCCCCTCAGAATTCCTCATGACTGGCATTAAAATTTCTTCAGCTGATGTATTTTCTGCCATCACTGGCCTCAATATTAAAGAGGCATATGGTCCTGATGGAGTCCCTCCTGTTGTCCTCAAGAACTGTGCTTCTGTGCTTACACCCTGCCTAGGTAAACTCTTTCGCCTTTGTCTCTCAACTTGTACCTTTCTTTCTTGCTGGAAGTTTGCT
>JAGKTI010002710.1:17078-36621 GCA_018397915.1 Birgus latro | reverse complement strand
TCGAGGTTTTACTGAACACACATGAAAACTTTCAATAAAAAATAAGGCACTGATATCATCATGAAACTAACTTCCTGTTTCCGTTATTCATGTAAACAGACAGAGGTGGCACAAGGCTCGATCCACCGCATTTTCTCCTCCCTCCTGCATCTCCTCCTTTTCTCCATTCCCTACCACCTCTTCCACCTCCTCATTCGTGCCAATATCCCCCTCTCCAGGATCGTCAATACCCTCTGAACCATTCCGATCATCGGGAATAGCAGATGAACATACAGGGGGGAAATGAAGGGCGCATATTGGAGGACTCATGTCTTCCACCCTCCTCATACGACGCATAAATATCAACACTCATTATGCCGGTAGCTTTCCTGAGAGGAAAAGTACCTTTCTCCACTCACAATTGGCAATAATGTCACCTCCAGTTCTCTCCCTATTGCATTATAACTAAGGCTTTTTCTGGCCTTTGGACTTCATTGGTGTTGAAGTCGGCAGCTGCAGGCGCTCAGCCAAAGATCCGGACACAGGGTTAACTTTTTGTGCAGGTCTATCCATTATGGAGGTACACAGGTAACTGCAGCATGACTCAGATGCATGCAGAAGGCTTTCCAGTGGCTGTGTGTGGTGGAAATAACCCGTGGAATATTAAAATAATGCCACGAAACACTAGATCATGTATACGTGTCACCTGGACGGCCCCAGGAGGATATGTATACATGACAACGGGACAGGATGGGTTAGCACAGCATATGAATGGTTGTGTAAGAATTACTGGTAAATAATGAATATACAAAGGTGGCTGCTGGAAAATCAGCATCAACGATGCTGTATATCAACAGCCATTTTAGGAACATGACCCCTTCGACAATGAGGGAGACCTGTACTTCCAACCCATGCCATTCATCAGTAAAAGAGCCAAGGCCGTCCACCAACAGAACATCAACACATTGTCCTACTTCCTCCTTCTCCTGCTGCTCACTCCCTGGCTCCCCCACCTAATCTCCCCCTGCCTCACCAGATCTGCTGCCTCACAGCCTCACTCCCCATCGTTCATCACCTGCTCCTGATGACCATGAGTGAGTGTCCAAGGATTCCAGTTGTCCCTGGCCTTGGGAGAGTGGGGGAGCATGGTGGTAACTCAGACTAGCCAAGGAATCACTTTAGGTGAGTTATAGACTCATTTTGAGACTAATTAGGGTGGATGCCCAATGAGCAAAATATATCTCCACTGAGGCCATGTTATAATGGCATCATTACAAGATTGATCATTACAGTTCAGTACAGTATATGGTCTGACACACTTGACATACCTAACTGTATGGGAATTAATCATATGGCAAGGCCATTATGTATAGCATGAATTCAGTAAAATGATGCACACAAGGAAACACATTATCACTACAATGAGACACATGACAGAATGAGTGAGTGGCAAGGGGACTCCAAAGGGGTGGCGAGAAGGAAGCATGCACAGTTGACTCAAAATGGAGTTCTGCCCTCAGGCAGTACTTCTTAGATTTTCCCTGGAATGATTATTGCTTCCATGACTGGGAACCATCTGCGTGTGCCTTACGTATTACGGAGGTTATTCTCTTGGGCATGGAAGCATACATTCCTTTCTCATATCCTTTGTCTAATGCAAGAGAGCCCTGGTTTAATCACGCTTGTTCTAATGCTGTCCGCAACAAGGAGAGGGCCTATAAAAGATATCGGAGCCAACCCACCCCTGAATCACATCTTTCATATGTTTTTGCCCGGAATCGTGCTAAGTCTGTTCTTCGCTCTGCTAAAAATAATTTCATCCGCACTAAATGTTCCCAACTCTCCAACTCAAATTCTTCACGCTCCTTCTGGCACCTTGCCAAAAACCTTTCTAACAACTTTACCTCATCATCCTTCCCTCCTCTTTTCTACTCTGATGGCTCTGTAGCTATTTCTTCTACTGATAAAGTCGATCTCTTCGCTCAGACTTTCTCCTCCAATTCCACCTTAGACGATTCTGATGCTGTTCCTCCATCACTTCCCCCCTCTGACTTCCTTATGGCTGACATTAAAATGTCTTCAGCTGATGTATTTCCAGCCATTACTGGCCTCAATACTAACAAGGCATATGGTCCTGATGGGGTCCCTCCTGTTGTCCTCAAGAACTGTGCTTCTGTGCTTACACCCTGCATAGGTAAACTCTTTCGCATTGTACCTTTCCTTCTTGCTGGAAGTTTGCTCTCATTCAGCCAGTCCCAAAGAAGGGTGACCATTCCCAACCCTCTAACTATCATCCAATTGCTTTAACATCTTGTGTTTCAAAAGTGTTTGAGTCTATTCTTAACAGAAAAATTTTAAAGCATCTTTCCTATCACAACCTTCTTTCTGATCGTCAGTATGGGTTCCGTCAGTAACGCTCCACTGGTGATCTTCTCACCTACCTTTCAGACAACTGGTCATCCTCCTTTCGGGACTTTGGCGAAAGTTTGGCCATTGCGCTTGATATCTCAAAGGCTTTCGATCGAGTCTGGTACAAATCTTTAATTTCTAAACTGACCTCTTACAGTTTCTATCCTATCTGTGCCTTCATCTCTAGCTTCCTTTCTGGTCGTTCTATAGCCGTTGTTGTAGATGGTCACCGTTCTTCTCCTAGATCTATCAACAGTGTCCTGTCCTATCACCAACTCTCTTCCTATTATTCATCAATGACCTTCTAAGCTGTACATCTAACCCTATCCACTCACACGCTGATGATTCCACCCTTCACCTTTCCATTCAGTTCACGCAATGCCCATCTCAGCAGTTACTTCAACAAACAAGGGATGAGGCTATGGCACACCTAATGTCTGACTCTGCTCATATCTCTGACTGGGGTAAAAATAATCATGTTGTTTTTAATGCATCAAAGACTCAGTTCTTACACCTATCAACCCGACAAAACCTTCCACATGAATACCCACTGATGTTTAATAATGTCCAGCTCGTTCCTATATCATCCTTGAACATACTTGGAGTTTCATTCACTCGGGATTTATCTTGGAAAGAACATATTACATCTCTTGTGAAATCTGCTTCCAAGAGATTAGGTGTGCTAAGCCGACTCCGAACCTTCTTTACCCCTACACAGATGTTGACTTTATACACGGGTTTTATTCGCCCATTTGGAGTACAACTCTCATGTGTTGGTAGGATCCCCACATACAGCCCTTCTCAATAGGGTGGAGTCAAAGGCTTTTCGTCTCATTAACTCTCCTCCTCTTACTAGCTCCCTTCAACCTTTGTCTCTTCGCTGCACTGTTGCATCTTTATCTCTTATCTATCGCTGCTTCAATGGCCACTGTTCCTCTGAACTGTCTGCTTGCATCCTTCCACCTCTATGACGGGCACATAGTATCCGTCTAGCAACAACCTCTCATCCCTTTTCTGTCCAACTCTCTAATGCAAGAGTTATCCGTTACTCCCAGTCCTTCATTTATGCAACTGGTCAACTCTGGAACTGTCTTCCTCTGTCTGTATTTCCTACTTCCTATGATCTCCAGTCTTTCAAAAGCAGTGTGTCCAGGCAACTCGAAATGGACGGATCTTGAATTTGGCTCTCTTTTCTGTTGTTTTTGTTTATTCTTGGAAGGAACGGTTTGGGGGCCGATGGCCTTTGGATCCTTCTTCCTTGCATTAAAAAAAAAAATGCTGGATGGCCTTTTTGGTTCAAACACATGACTCTCAGTTTGCATGGCACTGCAAGTACCCATGGGAACCTCATGGCAGAGGAGGAGGGGGGGGGAATCACTAAAATCATATAAGAAAAGAGTTGCTATCATTATGAGGAGAAAGGACATAACTTCTTCATGACCATATAAGCAAATAATTGCAAAGTGATCAATCATTTAGTGAAGGTGGACTACACTGTATCTGTTACTTTCAATACGACAGTTCTTTCACATACCTTTCCTACCACTCTAAAGAGACTTATTCTATGATAATTCCTGCACTCACTTCACTTGTCTTTATTCTTGTACTAAGGTGCAATCACAGACTTTTTTCACTTTGCTGGTACAGTATCACTCATTCATGCCTTCTCACATACTGTACTAGTATCTCTAACAAACACTTCATTCCACTGTCTTCACCACACTTAGTCATCTTAGCACACACCTCATCAATACTTCCTGCTTCTCATTCTTCAGCTATTTCATAGCATTCTTCACTTCTGTCAACGTCACATTTCCGGACACTACACTCCTTCCCTAAATACCACCAAAATCCATCATGTCTACAGTTGCTCTGCTCTGATCATTTCCACTCATCAGCCTTTCAAAATACTGTGTCCATCTGCTCCCTACTTTACTTCCACTGGTTAGCATTCTTCAACTATCATTCATCATATTTTCACACTTTTCACCTTCTCTGCTATATTTTTGCACTTCCTTATACAACAATTTCCTATTTTCAAAGTACAGTACAGTACCATCGCGGATATACAGTATGCAGGTAACCAGGATGATCAGACAACTGGGAACATTCATGGACTGGCAAATACAGTGAAGCTCAATTATCCAGCCTTCGGTATATCTGGGCCGTGACTGAATGGTTCAGTGGTACAGTAATACATAGAATTATTTGTACGATAGCTCCGGTTTAAACATGAAGCATCCGGCTGCCAGTGAGCGAGGCACGGGTAAACGAGCATGAGTCTGTCCCCCCACCCACTCCTCCTGCTCACAACTCGATCACAAGGATGGCAAAGTGGAGTTTTGTTAGGTGACTGATAACCTAACCTAGCCTAACCTTGCTTAACTACCTAATAATTTAACCTATCCTAACCTGGGCTCCAGTTGGAGAATTGGGAAACGAAATCCACTTCTAATTGAAATCCACTTCTTATTATGTTGAACAAGTTTCTTCTATTATGCCGGAAACAGTCGTGGGTACGGCCTAAAGAACGTGATGATGATAAAGGAGGAAATCTTTCAGCAAGAGAAGGTAATTATTACCAAATTCAAAGTAGAATAATACAGAAAACAAACTAGAAGAACATGAATTGAACTGGTAAAGTCTTTAGGCTGTATGTTTAGACGAAAATTTATGGGTTTCACAATTTTAGGGGACGAAATGTAACAGAAATGTTTGCTAATCAGAAAAAAATTACTCTACCATCTCACGTGTTCTCTTAAGTTAGCATTCAGTTTCACATTCTTCGTTAGATATTGCGCTTCCCATTTCAGACTGGCAGAGCATATAGTAATTTCCGTCTCTTTCAGTTAAGTGTACATTATGTTCATTCTTTTGTTCGTTCTTAAGTGTGTGTGTGAAAGAGAGAGTATTGATGCAAACAATAATGTATTCCATTAACCCCTTCATAGCTGTCGGCCTTGAACGATGCTTTACTGTACCGGTGTCAGTGACGGTATGGGTTTAGGGACAAAAAAATAAAATAAAAAGTGCACCAGACGAGTCTTACCACATCTGTAAGAAAAAGAAACTGATTTTAGAACTTAGAAAAAATGGTTCCAAGGCCTGCCACGGGAGCACGCAAATTTCTGAACTCACTGCCATTGAGGGGGCTAAACATACGCTTTACTGTAAGCTTATAGTAAAAGCACCTTACCAAATCAGTTCATCCTGATGTTCTATTATGTTTTTCTGATTGTTTCTGGGTTGGCAAATAAACATTTCTTGTTAAATCTGTTTCCCCATTGTTTTTAGCTGTTCTGCTGGTGTGCAACTCTTGTTGTTAGTTAACGTAATGGCGGAAGGTACTGTTCTGATCTCATTGTTTAACCAAACCTGGCCTAACTTAGCTTAACTGCACCTAATAATTTAACCTAACTTAATTTCCAGTTTGGAAGCTGGGAAACGAAATCCACACTTGAATATGATGAGTTTCTTCCACTGCGCTGGAAACAATCGTAGGTACAGTCGCGTTCATGAGTCCCGATACACAGGTGTTTTTGCTGTCTATTGCAGTGCTCACTGCTTTTGGAATATAGAACTTTTGTGCTTACTGCCTGATACACTGAACATAATTTGGTCGGTTAGCAAGTGAAATAGTTCAACATCCTACCAACAGTGGACACAACAGCAGACAAGACAACTACATGTGTATCAAGACTCACGAACGCGACTGTACAGCTTCAGGAACGTGACGATAATAACAGAGAGGATATTTTTCAGCAAGATAAAGAAATTTACCAAACTGAAACTAGAAAAATACAGAAACAAGCAGGATGCATATGCAAAGATTTGGTAAGGTCTTTCTGCTATGTTAAGTGTACATTTACCAGTAAATAAATCAGTCTAACAGTACTTGTTTTTTGTTTCCGCAGGATTAATCGTGATTTCGGACTATTCAGTCGCCCCTTCACACCACATAGCCCGGATAATCGGGCTATCTCTGTACTATATATATAGTATAAATATAACAGCGTGCGCCACTTTGAATGCCCACCCCTGCGTGGGATAGTCACATGTCATGTAAGATTAGGCAATATTGGGCAGTGTGAAGTGAAGGCATTTTCGGTCAGGCTAGTTTCTCAATTAATCCCCTTCCCAGCCCTCTTTCCTCGTCTTTCCCCTCCTCTAATTCAGTCACCCTCCATACCTCTACAAATCACGAGTCTGTTTACCACCACCAGTCAGTATGAAAACACTCTCACTGCTGTGTAGTCATGTTGTGATAGATGGCGATTTGTACACTTGTGATCCCTTGTGTGCAACTCGTTAGTACTCTGACTGACAATCGTCAGTTTCCAATTTTGCCAGAGTCCCATGATGGACAATCGTAGAAAGTCTGTCAAAAACTGCCAAGCGCTAAGCCAGCCCCTTTTATGATGCAAATGTTTCCTACCCAATCAGAACTACGGGATGAGGTGGTGAGGAGGAAGATCCCGCCCCCTCACCAATGTGGGGGGACCCCCTCCCAGCCACTCCTCCTCCTCCCTCTGGCTGATTGGATATGGACTGCTTTGTCCCCTCCCACCCAATATACTCACCAAAACCACGTCTACATCATATGGGGAGGGGGTAGGGGTGTCTCATGCCTGTTCACCCCCCACCAAGACCTCCCCTTCCTCCACCTGCTATGTTCAGTTGTATGTGTTTCCTCTCGCCATAATATCCCCCACACCACCTCCCCCACATTGAGGGTGTGTCTCATCCTCCCTCACCCCACCAGAGACCCCCTATCCCACCTCCATCTCCCTATCCTTTGTCCCGAATATGACGCGGTAATTTCCTTTCCATGATCAATCTACTCTCATCAAAATTTTTCCTTTTTTCTTGAAAATCTACTAACTCCTGCACCTAGTTTAATCAACAGAAACATATTTTACATTGATTTCACTGATTCTGGTAAGGTTCAGTAATGAAAATTAGGTTTTTGCTGATTTTTTTGATTAGGTGGTGGTCGTGGTGATGAAAGTTTTTTTTATTTTTTTTAATAAACTCTCATACTGACCCCTACACCTAGTTTCATTAAGCAGAAACATATTTTACATTGATTTCAATAATTTTGGTAAGGTTCTTTAGTGAAAATTTGTTTTTTTTGTAGAATTTTTCTAATCTGGAATTTTTTATTTATTTTTTTTTCTTACTCGCATGCTGACCCCTACACCTACTTTCATCAACAGAAACATATTTTACATTGAGTTCATTGACTTTGGTAAGGTTCTCTGGGGGATATTAGGTTTCCACTGTTCATTTCAGTTTCTAGCTTACCATCAGGGGGGACTTTTATAATCTCTGATAGGCAGTTTTGCAGTAACCATTAGGCCTAGGGGATTGAGACTGGCATGATCAGGTGTGTAAATTCAAGCTCTTCAAATCTGTTGGAAAAAATTTTACCTTGAAAAAGTTGAAAAATCAACCCTGAATTGCAGCTGGGGTGGAGTATAGCTTCAGCAAAATGTAGTCTTTAGAGGTTAAGTGCATTGTGCTCAACTTGAAAGAGAAGCTGGACATATGCAACAGGCTTGAAAAAGGTGAACATTACAAGACATTGACGACAGAATTTAATGTACAAAATTCAATTATTTATGATATCGTCCTTGGGACTCAAGCTCGAGGAATTTTTCATGAAAAGCAAGATGAATGAAAGAAAAGCCTTCAGGAGCCGAATGTTAACTGCCCACCTGAATATGCTCTTGGCCAACTTACGGTGGATGGATTGATGGCAGCGCACCCTTCCTAGGTGGGGCAGGGGGCCTTAACCCCCCCACCCCACCCTGAGGGAGCGGGGCAGATGAATCTGGCCCTATCTTGATACTCCGAAGGTTTCATGTTGATTGCTCAAGCCATTCATGAAGTATAATGATGCTAAAGGCCGATGATAAAAACTATAGACAGTTTCAGTGGGTTGGACGCATTGATTGGGCCAGCTGAGGACAGGTGGAATTGATAACACTAACTGATGCTCTTGGGTCAATTGGTCAATTTCTGTCGTGTTTGAACATGCACCGTATTAACTTTGTATTCCAGTCACAAATCTTTTGTCTATAAGATACCGGATGATACAGATACAAATTAAAACAATGACATCTTTAATAATAAACATGTGCCTTTTAAAATATTAGAGATAAACTTGAATGACACTGATAACTAAGTAAAGTCGCAACTTGATGCATACGGACACAGTTAGCGACTGTGGCAGGATTTGAGACGTTCATGGCAAGGTGGTCCCAAGGTCCTGTAAAGGCTTGAATGTTATTCCTACCACTACTACACAGTGTCACAGTCTTCAGTTTATGCCATACCCTTCGTTATTTCATCTACGAATATACAACCTTATCCTAGACACGCTTAGCATATTTTTGAATAATTATGATTTGTGTAAGCACATACACACACACACACACACACACACACACACACACATACACCGCTCGCTGGCTCAGTGCTAATGTTCTTGCTTGCCATCTAGTCGACGGGAGTTCGCGCCTCACTCAGGTTGTGAAAAGTTTCACTGACGAAGTGGGTGGTTACTGTCCCCTTGAGCAAGGGGATGGATGTGTGTATGTGTGAAGGTCACAGCCTTGCCCTTAGATCAGACTATATGAGGTCTCAGCTCCCTTCCTGGAGGGTAAAAGCTAACGATCACGACCATCAAGTTATCCTGACCGACTCGGTGAATTACACACACACACACGGACATCTTAATTGCTGAATCAGCGGCAAAAAGGGGACCAGCTTATTATGATTATGTGAATGAATGCGTGAGTGTGGTCCCGTCGGACATTAGTTACAAAAAAACACAGGTCTCGATTATAAAGAGTACAAGATGCAGTGGAAATAGAAGAGTTTCCAGGTGGTTGCATCATGGCAGAGAGCAACGGAGTTTTGTTTATGTATGGTGGTGAACGGGAAATCGTGGGCTTCTCCGAAGATGATGTGGGAAATGGAAGTACTAAACTGAACCAAACAAGAGTAGCAGGAGTAGAGAAAATAGTGGAGAGGAATGTCCAGGAATTAAAAAAGGTATGGGTAGTAATAAGAGAGTTGCAGGAGCAGACCTTAGAACAGGAGAGAGAGATCAAAGTCTTAGGGCCGTAGTCTTGAACTGTGGGAAGGCGTTTACCTTGCCCTAACCGTATCTTTTGATAGTCTTAAAAGGATAGCGTTCCCTTGGGAACAGGAAAGGATTACCTTGGCATAGTGTATTGGTCCAGTACACTATGCTGAGGTAATCCTCTTCTGTTCCCAAGGGAACGCTATCCTTTTAAGACTACCAAAAGATACTGAGAGGGTAAGATGAACGCCTTCCCACAGTTTAAGACTACAGCCCTTAGAGGACAAACTTGGAAAAGTTTGCATAAGCAGTGTGGAACAAGAAAGAGAGTTAAAAGTGAGTAATAAATCTGCCTCAAATGAAATAAAACTGCTCACGAGGGAGAATAAGAGGTTGGAAGAAGAAAGGGACAGAATGAAAAGTAAACTACATGAGTATAGATCAAAATCAAGGATGCAAGATGAACATATTAACGAAATCAAGGAGCAACATAAGGGGTGGAAGAAAATTCAGGAGGAAGGGAATGTAAATCTGAAAGAGATTATAGAACTACAAAGCAAGGAAAAGGTGGAGAAGGAAGTGGTTAGGGTACTGAGAAGCAGAAAATCTTTAGTCAGGGATGTAGCAGATAAGAAAAAATGTGTAATAATTTCGGGAGTAAAAGAAAACGTATGACAATAAGATCAGAAGGAAAAAAAGAATATCAGTTGTTATGGAGGGTAACAACAAAGCTCAAGAAGAACCTGAAGAAGTGTTTAGGCAAGGAAAGTACGAGGAAGGAAGGGCGAGACCATTGAAGGTAAAGTTTAAGTCCCAGGTAATGGTAAATGAAATCATCAACAGAACATAGAAATTATCAAACAAAGAGGGGTTAAAAAATGTTTGGATATGGAGAGATGCAAATGAGGAAGAAAGAGCTAAAATAAAGGATTTAATAAAGGAAGCAAAGGCAAAAAAAAACAAACAGAGAACGGAGGGAGAGAAGACCGTATTTTATTGGAGAATTATGGATCAGAAATTGAGGAAATGGTTCTGACGGAGAGAAGGAGCGAAGAGGGTAAAATGAAAAATATTTGAAAGTGGCATATACTAATGTTGATGGTTTAATCTCGGCAAGGTTAGAAATCAACGATTTCTTGAGAGTGCATGAACCAGGGGTTATGTGCTTTGTAGAGACCAAGATAAGTGAGGATATTGATATCCATATGCAAGATGGTAAATACAAACTGTGGAAAAGAGACAAAAGAAAAAACGGGAGGAGGAGTGACGATAGCAGTGAAGAGCAACATAAGTGTAGATACTGTGGAAATGGGAGAGGGTACGGCTGAAGTGATAAATATGAAATAAGAAACTAGAGAGAATGGAAAGAGAGATATGGCAGTAGTATATGTTCCACCTAAGACAAGAGCATGGAATGACAATGATTACCAGGAGATGTTGTCAGACATGGTTAGTCATCTACGGGTACAGAAAGTGATTGAGGAAAGCAACAATATAATCCTAATGGGTGATTTTAATTGTAAAGAGGTTGAGGAAGTGGTACCAATGGAGAGAAGGCGAGAAGAGGGTATAAGTAATAATGAAAAAAGTTTGAAAGTGGCGTATACTAATGTTGATGGTTTAATATCGGCAAGATTAGAAATCAATGATTTCTTGACAGTACACAAGCCTGATGTTATGTGCTTTGTAGAGATCAAGTTAAGTGAAGATGTTGATATCCAAATAGGCAATGGTAAATACAAACTGTGGAGAAGAGACAGAAAAGAAAAAACGGGAGAAGGAGTGATGATACAAGTGAAGAACAACATAAGTGTAGATACTGTGGAAATGGGAGAGGGTAGGGCTGAAGTGACAAAAGTAAAATTTGATACTGGAGAGAATGGTAAGAGAGATATGGCAGTAGTATATGTTCCATCTAAGACAAGAGAACGGAATGCTGATGATTACCAGATTTTTTTTTTTTTTTTTTTTTTATGCATGGAACAAGGAACCAAAGGCCACGGGCCTGCATACTGTTCCTTCCAAGAAAAAACAAAAACAGTACAAAAGACAGCCAAATTCAAGATCCGTTCAATTCGAGATACCTGGACACACTGCATTTGAAAGACTGGAGATCATAGGAAGTAGGAAATACAGACAGAGGAAGACAGTTCCAGAGCTGACCAGTTGCATAAATAAAAGACTGGGAGTAACGGTTAACTCTTGCATTAGAGAGTTGGACAGAAAAGGGATGAGAGTTTGTTGCTAGACGGGTACTACGTGCCCGTCGTAGAGGTGGAGGGATGCAAGCAGACAGTTCAGAGGAACAGTGACCATTGAAGTAGCGATAGAAGAGAGATAAAGATGCAACAGTGCGGCGAAGAGACAATGGTTGAGGGAATCAGAAAGAGGAGGAGAGTTAATGAGACGAAAAGCCTTTGACTCCACCCTATTGAGAAGAGCTGCATGTGGAGAGCCTCCCCACACATGAGAGTTGTACTCCATACACGGGCGAATAAAACCCGTGTACAAGGTCAACAACTGTGCAGGGGTAAAGAAAGTACGGAATCGGCTTAGCACACCTAATCTCTTGGAAGCAGATTTCACAAGAGATGTAATATGTTCTTTCCAAGACAAATCCTGAGAGAATGAAACCCCAAGCATGTTCAAGGATGATGCAGGACATAACTGTTCATTATTAAACATTAGTGGGTAATCCTGAGGAAGATTTTGTCGGGTTGATAAGTGTAAAAACTGAGTTTTTGATGCATTGAAAATAACAAGATTATTTTTACCCCAGTCAGAGATACGAGCCAAATCAGACATTAGGTGTGCCATAGCCTCATCCCTCTTTTGTTGAAGCAACTGCTGAGATGGACGTTGCGAGAACCGAATGGAAAGGTGAAGGGTGGAATCATCAGCATATGAGTGGATAGGGTTAGATGTACAGCTTAGAAGGTCACTGATGAATAAAAGGAAGAGAGTAGGTGATAGGACAGAACCCTGAGGAACACCACTGTTGATAGGTCTAGGAGAGGAACGATGGCCGTCTACAACAGCAGCTATAGAACGACCAGAAAGGAAGCTAGAGATGAAGGCACTGATAGAAGGATAGAAACCGTAGGAGGGCAGTTTGGAAATTAAAGATTTATGCCAGACTCGATCAAAAGCCTTTGAGATGTCAAGTGCAATGACAAAGCTTTCGCCAAAGTCCCGAAAGGAGGATGACCAAGAGTCTGAAAGGCAGGTGAGAAGATCGCCAGTGGAGCGTCCCTGACGGAACCCATACTGACGACCAGAAAGAAGGCTGTGACAGGAAAGGTGCTTTAAAATTTTTCTGTTAAGAATTGACTCGAAAACTTTTGATACGCAGAATGTTAAAGCAATTGGACGATAGTTAGAGGGTTGGGAATGGTCACCCTTCTTTGGGACTGGCTGAATGAGAGCAAACTTCCAGCAAGAAGGAAAGGTACAAGTTGAGAGACAAAGGCGAAAGAGTTTACCTAGGCAGGGTGTAAACACAGAAGCACAGTTTTTGAGGACAACAGGAGGGACTCCATCAGGACCGTATGCCTTTTTAGTATTGAGGCCAGTAATGGCAGAGAACACATCAGCTGAAGAAATTTTAATGTCAGACAATAGGAAGTCAGAGGGGGGAAGTGATGGAGGAATAGCACCGGAATCGTCTAAGGTGGAATTGGAGGAGAAAGTCTGAGCAAAGAGATCTGCTTTATCAGTAGAAGAAATAGCTACAGAGCCATCAGAGTAGAAAAGAGGAGGGAAGAATGATGAGGTAAAGTTGTTAGAAAGGTTTTTGGCAAGGTGCCAGAAGGAGCGAGAAGAGTTCGAGTTGGAGAGTTGGGAACATTTAGCACAGATAAAATTGTTTTTAGCAGAGCGAAGAACAGACTTAGCACGATTCCGGGCAGAAATATATAAAAGGTGTGATTCAGGGGTGGGTTGGCTCCGGTACCTCTTATAGGCCCTCTCCTTGTTGCGGACAGCATTAGAACAAGCGTGATTAAACCAAGGCTTTCTTGCATTAGTCAGAGGATATGAGAAAGGAATGTATGCTTCCATGCCTGAGAGAATAACCTCCGTAACGCGCAAGGCACACTCAGATGGCTCCCGGCCATGGAAGCAATAATCATTCCATGGAAAATCAAAGAAGTACTGCCTGAGGGCCTCCCAATCTGCAGCTCCAAAGTGCCACAGGTGGCATTTCTTTGGAGGGTCCACAGGCCGTACTGGAGCGATTGGACATGTTAAGGTAATAAGATTGTGATCGGAGGAGACCAACGGAGAGAAAAGATGAACAGTGTAAGCAGAAGGATTAGTTGTTAGGCGGTCAGGGATACGGGTAGGGTGCTGTACAAGCTGCTCTAGGTCATTAAGGATAGAAAAGATGTAGGCTTGTTCACCAAGTCAGACATGGTTGGTTATCTACAGAAAGTGACTGAGAAAAGCAATAATTTAATTCTAATAGGTGGTTTTAATTGTAAAGAGGTGAACTGGGAGGAATTGGACTCAGGGGGCAGCGAAGATTCGTGGGGTAGTATATTGTTACACATATTAATGAATAACGTAATAATGCAATGGGTCAAAGAAGAGACACGATTCCGAGGTGATGACACACCAGCAAGATTAGATTTACTGCTATCCAAAGAGCCTGAAT
This sequence comes from Birgus latro, assembly GCA_018397915.1. NCBI lineage: Eukaryota > Metazoa > Arthropoda > Malacostraca > Decapoda > Coenobitidae > Birgus > Birgus latro. The sequence continues at coordinate 22,489 of JAGKTI010002710.1, read as the reverse complement.
CTGTGAAATACTGTATCTGTGTCCTATAGGAAAAAGCGTTCATGTGGTCACTGAGTTCCAGATGATAACAGGGAACGTGGTGCCAAGAGACAAGCTTTATAGGCAGAGAAGATACAACTTTGGGAAAGCACACTTTACAGAATTGAGAAAATTATTCGAGAATGCAGATTGGAAAAAATTGAGAGAAACAAGAGATTCAGAGGAAGTGGGATATCTTCTAGACCTCTATAATTCAGGAGTGGAAAAATACTGTATGTTCCAAGAGTAAGTGGGAAAGAAAACAGGAAAAAGGAGTGACTTAATAGAAGGTATATGATAGCAAAAAACGATAGGGACATGGTGTGGAATAAATGGAGAAAGAGAGGTAATAACAGAACAAAGGAAGAACATAAAAGAACTAGAAATGAATATGCAAGAATATGTAGAGAGGAAGAAAGGAACTTTGAAAAGGGTATTATTGAAATGTAGGGATGAACCCAAATTGTTTTACAGATTTGTCAATGGCAAATTGAAACAAAAGGAAGGAATCGCCAAACTGAAAGTAGAAGGAGAGGTCTATAAAGATGCGGCAATGCAAGCTGAAATAATGAACAAATGTTTCCAATCAGTTTTTACTAATGAAAGGGAGTTTGTGGAGGGGGAGGGAGTGACTAGAAATGCAGTGATAAAAGATATAAAAGTGGAAGTGCAAGAGGTGTATAAATTACTGGAAACTCAAGATGTAAGGAAAGCCCCAGGACCGGATGGAATCTCTAATTGGGTACTGAGGGAATGCAGAGAACAACTGGCAGATAAGATTCACAGTTTAATTGAGTGTTCTCTGGAAGAGGGGAAAGTGCCTCGGGAATGGAAGAGAGCAAATATGCTACCAATTTATAAGTGAGGAAACAAGGAAGAACCCCTGAACTATAGACCAGTGTCCCTAACCAGCATGGTTGCAAAATTGTGCGAGAGGATTCTGAGAGATAAATGAACAAAATATCTGGAAGAGATTAATATTTTGACTGAAAGTCAGTTTGGATTCAGAAGTGGAAGGTCATGTGTTTCCAACTTGTTGAGCTTTTACTCAAGAGTGATTGACGTGCTACAGGAGAGAGACGGTTGGGTGGACTGTGTGTATTTAGATTTCGAGAAGGCCTTCGACAAGGTATCTCACAAGAGACTAATGTGGAAATCAGAGCACATAGGCAGACTGAAGGGAAACCTCCTGGAATGGATGAGAGACTTCTTGAGAGATAGACAAATGAGGACAGTAATAAAGGACAGGACGTCTGGATGGAGAGAAGTTACAAGTGGAGTCCCACATGGCTCGGAGTTGGCACAAGTATTGTTCCTGATTTAAGTACAGTAATCCCTCTATTGTTCGGACGTCCAATATTCGAACACCCTCACTATTCAGATATCGTGGGCTGCCCAACCCCCAAAATGCCCAAAAGTTTGAAAAAATTGAAAAAATTTCAATTTTTTGGGACTGCGTCAATTTGAATTTCCCGCGCACGCCGATCAGCTGTTTTTACGTGCGTGGCGCCTCTCTGTCGGTCCCCATTTCCCACTCAGCTCTTACCTCGTGTACAGCTCCGACAATAGTGGCCGAAGTGATTGCTTTTGTGGTGATACCCTACCTCATACAGTTCTTGATACTGCTCTTCACCTTCTTCATCATGTGTGTGATGATGGCCCTGCCACCTGAGAAGAGGAAGAAAGTGGTTCTGACTCTGGAGAAGAAGAGGGAAGGGTATTGGGAAAAGATGGACAACGGGTGGCCGACATCACGGATTCGTCGTGAATTCAATCTCCCTCGCTCCACCTTGTTTGATATCAAGAAGTCCTGAGACAAACTACAGCAGTAAAAGGCTGATTTCGCTTCGAAGACTAGACAAAACGTGGAGAGGAAGGTGCTGTTTACTCCTAAGTATGCTGAGATTGAATAAATTCTCCAGGACTCGTCACCAAACCACACGGTAATTTACTGTTATGTACAGTGAAGTGAAGTGATGTGATGCAAGGTATGCGAAAGAAAACGTTGTGGAAAGTGCTTGTGAGAAGTGCTGGTGAGTCTAAAGTGCACCGGAAGTGCTAGGGTGTCAGGTGCAAGGTCTTACTGTCAGAGTCTGAGATGATCGAACTTGTTATACATCAGGACGGCTGCAACATTCTGGTAAGTACCCTAACTTCATCAAAATTCCTTGATTTGTTCTTTCCATGTCATTAATCTCATGCATAAACTGTGTGAAAGATGATTTCCATAAAGATTTTCAGGCCTAACCTGTTTTCATCATGCTGTAAATGTGTTAAAAAATTACCAAAAATGTTAATAACAATTTCCTGCTTGCAATTTAATTTTTTCATGCATAGTTCTTAAGTGCACCAGCTAGGAAAAAGGTGAAAGGCAGTGAATTTCATGTTCGGTCATAACCTAACCTAACCTAACCTATGCTTACCATAAAGATTTTCATGCCTAACCTGTTTTCATCATGCTGTAAATGTGTTAAAAAATTACCAGAAATGTTAATCATAATTTCATGCCTGCAATTTAATTTTATCATGCATGGTTCTTAAGTGCACCAGCTAGGAAAAAGGTGAAAGGCAGTGAATTTCATGTCCGGTCACAACCTAACCTAACCTAACATTGTGTTAATCATAATTTCCTGCTTTTAATTTAATTTTTTCATGCATGGTTCTTAAGTGCACCAGCTAGGAAAAAGGTGAAAGGCAGTGAATTTCATGTTCGGTCATAACCTAACCTAACCTAACCAATCCTAACCTAACCAATGCTTACCATAAAGATTTTCATGCCTAACCTGTTTTCATCATACTGTAAATGTGTTAAAAAATTACCAAAAATGTTAATCATAATTTCCTGCTTGCAATTTAATTATTTCATGCATGGTTCTTAAGTGCACCAGCTAGGAAAAAGGTGAAAGGCAGTGAATTTCATGTCCGGTCATAACCTAACCTAACCTAACATTGTGTTAAACATAATTTCCTGCTTTTAATTTAATTCTTTCATGCATGGTTTTAAATGCACCAGCTATGAAAAAGGTGAAAGGCAGTGAATTTCATGTCTGGTCATAACCTAACCTAACCTAACCATTTTTCTGGTAGCAATTTACATCATTTACTGTATTTGATGCTTTGTATCCAATAATTTAGTGCATAAAATGTGAGAAAAGATGATTTCCATGTCAGATACTTACTTATACTATGCTGGCAAGATCTGAGCACCTATGCCTCACTCACCTCTAAATCATCATTTTTTGGTTAAAATTCAATAAATTCATGCTTTGTGTGCATTATTTATGTGAAAAGGGACCTAAATAAGTGCTATACATGTCCAGTAGAGAGGTAGGAAAGTAGTTTTCTGACTTAGGTTAGGTTAGGTAAGGGTCATGAAAAACCAGTGCTGGAGCTTCAGGGCCCAATATCCGGACAAAACCAATATTCGGACATGCCTTTGGCTCTATTACATCGGATATTGGAGGGATTACTGTAAATGATAAATGGAGTGAACAGTTATGCAAGTCTGTTTGCTGATGATGCAAAGATCTTGAGGAAGGTAGAGGCTGAGGAGCACTGTAAAATGCTGCAGGAGGATCTGAATAGGATACATGATTGGAGCCGGATGTAGGAAATGAAATTCAATGCAAAATAATGTAAAATATTGGAAATGGGTAAAAGCACCAAGAGGCAATCACTGAATTATTTGATGGGTAATGAACCAATTACAAAAGCAAGAGAAGAGAAAGATTTGGAAGTGCTGGTCCAGGATAGTTTGTCACCTGAAAAATATATTAATAAGATAGTTAAAGAGACATATAAACTCTTGACCAACATAAGAGTAGCATTTCATTACATGAATGAAGAGATGATGAAAAAATTGGTAGTGGCCATGATCCACCCCAGGTTGGAATATGCAGCAGTAGTGTGGTCCCCACACAAAAAGAAAGATATAAATAAGATTGAGAGATAACAAAGAACGGCAACCAAGACGGTCCCCAGTCTGGCAGATCTGTTGTACAGTGAGAGGCTGGAAAGGCTGGATTTGCCTTCCTTAGAGGAAAGAAGAGAGAGGGGCGATACGATTAGGACCAAGATAGGAGTAGATAAAACTAATAGTGAAGATCTGTTTGTGTGGGATAAGAGAACAACAAGAGGACATGGGCTGAAACTGAAGAAGCCAAGCTGCTTGAAGGATATCAAGAAATATAGTTTTCCTTAATAGATGCATAGACCTGTGGAATAGACTGGACAAAGAGATTGTCCAGTCTGAAAACTTAAATGAGTTTAAAGAAAAGGGAATTGTATTTTGTTTTTGTTGATTTGAAAAAGGCCATTGACAGAGTCTCTAGAGAGGTGGTGAAGTGGGCAATGAGAAAGCTAAGGTTGGAAGAGTGGCTGGTTAGGATGGTTATGGCCATGTATATGGGTGCTCGCACCCAGGTAGGAGTGAATGGAGTTTTGAGTGATCAGTTTTCCGTGAATGTTGGTGTGCATCAGGGGTCAGTTTTGAGTCCCTTACTGTTTATCATGGTCCTTGAAGCCCTCTCACGTGACTTCAGAGATGGACTCTCATGGGAGATGTTGTATGCTGCTGATTTGGTGTTGATTGCAGAGAATGAAAAGGAGGCGGAGGAAAGATTTAAGAAGTGGAGAGATGGTATGAGGCACAAGGGCTTAAGGGTAAATGCAGATAAAACAAAAGTGATGATATCTAGGGTTGGTGGCGGTACAATCAGAGGAGAGAGAGAGTGGCCACGTGCAGTTTCCCACAAAGGTGTGGGAAGTAATTCCATCTTGTGTAGTGTTTGTGATAAATGGGTGCACAAGAGATGTAGTGGTATTAGAGGTAGACTGCGAGATAATGCTGATTTCATGTGTGTGGCGTGTCGGGGAGAACAGGTGGAGATTGTTAGGCGTGAGAGGGTTGAACTTGGTGGTGAGTCTCTTGAGTGTGTGGAGGAGTTTTGTTATTTGGGAGACATGTTATGTGCCAGAGGTGGGGCTGAAGTTAGCTCAGTTGCTAGGGTGAGAAGTGGTTGGAAGAAGTTCAGGGAGCTGTTGTCTCTCCTGACATTGAGAGGACTCTCCTTACGTGCTAAGGGGTCTTTGTATGCAGCATGTGTTAGGAGTGTGATGCTGTATGGTAGTGAGATCTGGGCAGTAAAGGAAGAGGATATTCGCAGGTTTAAACGTACAGAAATGACAATGATTAGGTGGATGTGCAGTGCATCCCTGCGTGCAAGGCCTGGGGGGGCTGGGTTTACGATGGAAGAGTTGAGAGGTAGGATGGGACTGGAGTGTATTGGTGTTGTGATGAGGAGAGGTAGGCTGAGGTGGTTTGGACATGTGGAGAGGATGGGGGATGATAATTGGGTACAGAGGGTGAGAGGTGTTAATATTGGGGGAGGGGT
>JAGKTI010002710.1:0-16978 GCA_018397915.1 Birgus latro | reverse complement strand
TTTGGAAGGAATTTGAGTGCAAAGTGGAGGGAATGTAAGAAAATGTTCTGGAAGGAGGTAAAGAGAGCTAGACAGGGTGCCAACGAAGTCAGTGGGGGTGTGAAAGATAAAAATGGTAGATTACTAGTGGAGAAGGGAGAAAAAGTAAACAGATGGAGAGAACACTTTAATGAACTGTTGAACATAGAGAATGAAAGTAATGCAAGTATAAGTGGCTGGGGAATGGCAGGGAGAAGGAGGGTTGTGAGAAGAGAGGAAGAAATCACCAGGATGGAAGTGGTGGAAGCAATGAAGAAAGTTAAAATGGGGAGAGCCCCAGGAATTGATGGAGTGTGTGGTGAAATGCTGAAGCATGAGGGAGCGATAGTAATAGAATGGATGTGGAAGGTGTGCAGATTGGCTTGGGAGGAGGGTAGAGTCCCGGAGGAATGGAAGTCAGGTATAATTATTCCGCTGTACAAAGGAAAAGGGGAAAAAGCAGTGTGTGGTAATCATAGGGGCATTTGCCTTCTTAGTGTAACAGGAAAAATATATGGTAGGATACTTATTGACAGAGTTAGGGAAATTACTGAGGAATTAGTTGGAGAAGAACAAGGAGGTTTTAGGAAGGGAAGAGGTTGTGTAGACCAGATATTCATTCTTAGAGCCTTAGTGGAAAAGTTTCTAGAGAAGGGCAAGAAGTTATATGTAGCCTTCATGGATCTGGAGAAAGCATATGACAGGGTGGATAGACAAGGTTTGTGGAAGGTATTAAGAATATATGGAGTGGATGGGAAGTTGTTGAAGGCAGTGAAGAGTATGTATGAAGGTGCTAAGGCTGCAGTGCGTGTGGATGGCAAACTGAGTGAATCTTTCCATTTGAAGGATGGATTGAAACAAGGATGTGTCATGTCTCCATGGTTGTTCAATCTGTATATGGATGGCGTTATAAAAGAGATACAAGGTCGGGCAGTGGATGTTGGAGTGGCCCTAGTGAGACTCCCTGTACTGTTGTTTGCAGATGATACTGTGTTGTTGAGTGAAGACCAAGGGGAGCTGCAAGGCTTGGTAGATGAGTTTGGGAGAGTGTGTAAGAAACGGAATCTAAAGGTGAATGTGGGAAAGAGTAAAGTGATGGTCTTCGAGAGAAGTGAAGCCAGTGAGTGTACAGTGAGATTGGATGGGAAGGAAATGGAGAATGTGAGTGAATTTAAGTACTTAGGCAGTGTGATGAGTAAGGATGGTAGTCTGGAGGGTGAAGTGCTTGAAAGGGTACAGCAGGGAAGGAAGGTTGCTGGTTCGTTGAAAGCAGTGATAAGAACAGGGAGGTGAGCATGGAAGTGAAAAAGTTGTTACATGACAGTATTGTGATACCAACTCTGACATATGGAAGTGAAGCTTGGACCCTGTTGGAAGGACAGAAGTCAAGAGTGAGAGCAGTGGAAATGAGTTATTTGAGAGGAGCATGTGGAGTCACATGGAGAGACAGACTAACAAATGAGGAAGTGAAGGAGCGTTGTGGTATGGTTGAGGACGTGATGGGAAGCGTTAGGAGAAACACATTAAGGTGGTTTGGGCATGTGGAGAGGATGGAGATTGAAAGATTGACGAGGAGAGTGTATGTGAGTGAGGTGGAGGGGGCGAGAGGGAGGGGGCGAGAGGGAGGGGGAGGCCAAGGATGAGATGGAGGGATGGAGTGGAGAGGTATATGAGAGAGGGGGGTGTGAGTTGGAAGCGTGGTAGTGAAATGGCAGGGGACAGAGTGACATGGAGGCGATGTGTTTGTGGCCACCCCGTTCGGGATTGAGGCGTCTGGCAATAGATAGATAGATAGATAGTGTTTGATTTTCCTGAACATCTTCATAAGTATCATATGACATGAGAGACAGACAGACATTCTATCCCTAGGCACCATGCACCCACTCCTCAAGCATGATATAGCTGTCCCCTCAACCAAGAGGAGCCAGGAAAGTAATGGATTACATCAGTGTACAGTGACCTGAATTTCTGTTAATGGGGGAAAAAAGGAAAGTATGATAAAAGCTAACCCCATGAGAAAATAACAGTTGAACTACACTGCTATAATAAAACCACGTGCAGTGTGAACGAAATCAAACATACAGTAATGAAATGACAGCATAAACAAATAAATCAGTCGCTGACTGTTGTCCGTATGTGTCCAGTTGCAACTTTACTTAGTCCTGGATAGGCATAGGTAATTTTTAGTAACACCAAAGGCATACCTGGGTATTATTCACATGGCCCTGGAAGAAAAAAAAAATGTTATAATCAATATTCCTTCATGAAACTTGGTATGACTGTGAAAGAACCTCTCTTGTTCAAAATGCTATAAATATTAATTAAAAAAAAAATTAATGAGGTTATAATGTAAAAAAAAAAAAGTTCGTTAGTAGATGGCTAAAAACATAAAAGCGTAAAAACTTTGTTGTCCCTATTTTATACTCCTTGCCTGGATCCTCAAAACCCCCCAGATACAGGGTGCTAGCTCCTCTTTTATCAGAAAACAATAAGTGCAAAAACACTACTCACACAACAGGCATAGCCGGGTGAAAATCACCCGACCACTGTAAACAATATACAGTAGTACCCCACAGATAGCGTTGGTTTGGATGGCGGTTTCAGGGATTGCGACAGGATATAAAAACCCCCATGCACGGTGGGTAGCGAGAACTGCCACGGGGATAGTGACCACCTGGCTGGCAGAGTTGCCAAGGTTGGTACCCTGGCAACCCTGACGATGTACACAAGGCAATCTCCACACTCCCCTAGTTAGCACGTGTTGGTTTTTTTTCTCCAGCTCTGACGTCGGTCGGTGATTCTTTCCTAAATTTAATGGCTTCTACCTCTGACATGGTCGTGCTGGTGGACAAAATGGTGGTCATGGTGCAGACAAAAGGCCAGGGACATCGAAGAGTGATAAAAGTGCGAAGAAGTCACAGGAATATATGCATGGTAAAGCCAAGAAAGAGTACACAATGGAGGAAAAGATGATTATCAAACTTACAGAGGAAGGAGCGAAGACATGTGACATACTGAAACAATTAAATGAGCCTGAGTCAAGTGTCAGAAATATTAGGTAACGAAAGGATCATATTAAAGCAACACTAAAGGTGACTGAAAAGTTTTTTTGTGGAGGGGCTGGTGGTGCCAGACGGGCAATGCATGACACAACTGAGAATAATAGACTTTTGGTTATTACTGAACATTATGTAATGAAATGGCTAGCCCGTCGATTGAAGGAGAAAGCAAGTGCTGATGGGCCAGAAATCAGGAGACAGGCAGCGTAAGTTTATAAAGCTCCATGTGATAAGAAAGGTGTGAAAATCCAGCACACTTTACTGCCTCAAGGGGGTGAGGATAAATCAATAGATCAAGAGGCATGTCAATGGGGGGCAGGCACTGAGAGTGAATGTGGGGGAGAGCAAGAGCAAGAATGCCCCCGCCCGGAACCTAGAGCAGTGGCGTCTTCGCCATAGGTCTACTCCCCAGAGGCTGTTGAGGAGAAGAGGAGGACAGCATGGGGGCCAAACCACCACAACCACCCCCCCCACTCCCCCCGGACCTGAGAGTGGCTTCGGTCGCCCAGGCAAGTACCCCCTCTCTCCACACAACAACACCGTTTTTTCTACACCAAGAAATGACTCCCTGGCAGTCATTTCTCGACGACTTCTTCTCGCCAGGGACATTGAAAGCAATCCAGGACCCCCCAACAAATACACATGTCCAACATGCTCAAAACCTATTACGTCAAGTCGACAGACAAAGGGTTCACTTCAGTGCAATTCTTGCAAGAACTGGACCCATTACACCTGCACAACACTTGTATCCAAAAAGGACTACACAAATACCTGGACCTGCTCCTCATGTTCCATCCCCCCACCCACTAACCCCCTCACCAACCCAACTCCTACTTCTCCCACACCTCCTCAACCTAACCCACCAATCCTTCCCACACCATCGAATCCCCTAACCCCTCCTATCCCACCCCAACCCTTACCTCCACCACAACCTTCTCCTACCCTCACCACCACCTCCCCTCCGTGCTGCAGCACCCAACACACACTGAACACATAACATAAACATTCTCCAACTAAAAATAGATGGCATAAACACAAAAAAAACAAGAACTAACACAATTCATCAAACAACACAACAAACACATTGCCATCTTACAAGAAAAAAAACTACGCACAACACAAAAAACACCTAAATTTCATAATTTCACCCCCATCAGACAAGACCGGGCCGATGGTGGTGGCGGTGGACTCATCACCCTGGTACACAAATCCGTCAACTTTTCAGATACCAGAGCACACACAAAATCACTTCTTCCCCCATATGACACTACGACAGAAATACAATCAATTAAAATAAGCACTGGAAACAAATCACACACAACAATTGCCAACATATACATTTCCCCCCAATCATCCCCCACAGTACCACACAATTATTCTCCACAAATACACCACATCACTAACATACCCAACATCATCCTGGGTGGTGATTTCAACACCAAGGCATTGGCCTGGTATATCAACAACCCTGACACAGACAGAGGGCTGGCACTACAAACCCAGGCAGTTCATCTTTTCATACTCAATCATCCCAATCAACATCCCCATATCCCACACCATGCCCTCTCCCTCCCATCATCCCCAGACATCACCTTCTGTTCCCCAAACCTCGCCCCCACAACTTCCTGGAGAGTGGTCAGAGCCCTTGGCTCTGATCACCTCCCGATCATCATCACTACCAAAACCAGAATCACCTCAGCTGGCCACAGACACACATACACTAATTATAAGAGAGCCAACTGGAAGGACTTCACAACTGAAACAGAACAACACTTTGAAACATTTAAAGAGTATATCCATCACAAACATCAAAACCGATGTGCTCACTTTTAATACAATTATACAAAATGCAGACAAAAGACACATCCCTAGAGGCAACAGAAAAATACACAACCCCAATTTACAACGGGACACACTATGACACTCCCGAAAACCACATACGCATGACACCATGCAACAAATACAAGAACTCAACACTCAAATAAACAATAAAATATCACAACAGCAAACACTAAATTGGAATAATTATCTCCAAACACCCCTGGGGGTAGGGGTTTTTTCAAGAATTCTCCCCCAGTATCCCTGCTTGTCATAAGAGGCGACTAAAAGGGTTGGTGGTGGGTTAGTGCCCCACCCCGTAAAAACAACTAACTAAAAATACGAACAAGAAGCCTCGGACCAGTACTGACCAAAAGTTGACAAAAAAGGACCGGACAAAGGACGTGGTAAAGATTGCAACATGGAATGTAAGGGGTATGAATGATGAGGTGAAAGAGAGAGAGATTGTACAGGTACTTGAGAGTGTGAAAGTGGAAATATGTGGAATAACTGAAACTAAATGGCGAGGTGAGAGTGTGAGAATGGGAGTATGGATGGGGTATATGCGTGGGAGTGGGTGAGAATGAGAGGGCGAAAGAGGGAGTGTGTATGCGGTGAGCAACAGATGGAAGGAGAATGTAAGAGAGTATGGATCAGTTGGGTCAAGGATTGTGTGGGTAAGAGTGAAAGTTGGACTACAAATGTGGGCAATTGCGTGAGTGTATGTGCCAATGCAAGATCGTGTAAGTAGAGTGAGGGAAGAATTCTGGACAAATGTGGAAGCCTGCTTGGAAAAGTTTGAAAGGAATGAGAGTGTTTCTCATTGGAGATATGAATGGAAAAGTAGGGAATGAGAAGGTGGATGGAGTGGTTGGTGAGTGGGGTGTGCCTGCAGAGATGGATGAGAATGGCAGTGCTTTAGTGGACATTTGTGCTGGGAGGGGGTTGGTGTTAGCTAATACCCTCTTCAGGCACAAAATGATCCATAGGTATACATGGCGAGAGGTGAGAAGGGTGGACGGTGGAATGAATGAATGGAAGGCAATGATTGACTATGTGTGTGTGGATGAAAGGATGAGAAGATGTGTAATGGATGCAAGAGTATATAGAAGTTGGGGGAGTGGACTTTCTGACCACCACTTGGTGGTGGCCAGAATCAGAATCCAAACAAGATGGAGGGAGAGAAGAAGGGAAGGCCGGAAGGAAGCATTTGTTACAAGGAGGGTAGAAAAGTTACAAGAGGATGGAATAAAGGCTGAATATAAAAGGGAAGTGGAAGAGCGATTGGGTAAATATAGATTGGAGCAGATGGGGGATGTGGAAGGTGTGTGCAAGATATTCACAGAAGAAATCTGTGCAGCATGTGAGGTGGTGTGTGGGGTGAAGAGAAGACGAAAGGGGGTTCAGGGAACAGCATGGTGGACTGAAGAGGTAAGAGAGGCTGTGGCACAAAAGAAGAAAGCATATAATGAGAGAATGAGGAACAGGGGCGTCGAAGAAGCTGAGAGACGGACAAGAGAGTTATATGTAGAGAGGTGGAGAGAGGTGAAAAGATTAGTAAGAGAGAGTAAGAAGAGAGTGGATGAGGAATTTGGAAGGAATTTGAGTGCAAAGTGGAGGGAATGTAAGAAAATGTTCTGGAAGGAGGTAAAAAGAGCTAGACAGGGTGCCAATGAAGTCAGTGGGGGTGTGAAAGATAAAAATGGTAGATTACTAGTGGAGAAGGGAGAAAAAGTAAACAGATGGAGAGAACACTTTAATGAACTGTTGAACATAGAGAATGAAAGTAATGCAAGTATAAGTGGCTCGGGAATGGCAGGGAGAAGGAGGGTTGTGAGAAGAGAGGAAGAAATCACCAGGATGGAAGTGGTGGAAGCAATGAAGAAAGTTAAAATGGGGAGAGCCCAGGAATTGATGGAGTGTGTGGTGAAATGCTGAAGCATGGGGGAGAGATAGTAATAGAATGGATGTGGAAGGTGTGCAGATTGACCTGGGAGGAGGGTAGAGTCCCGGAGAATTGGAAGTCAGGTATAATTATTCCTCTGTACAAAGGAAAAGGGGAAAAAGCAGTGTGTGGTAATCATAGGGGCATTTGCCTTCTCAGTGTAATAGGAGAAGTATATGGTAGGATACTTATTGACAGAGTTAGGGAAATTACAGAGGAATTAGTTGGAGAAGAACAAGGAGGTTTTAGGAAGGGAAGAGGTTGTGTAGACCAGATATTCTTTCTTAGATCCTAAGTGGAAAAGTTTCTAGCAAAGGGCAAGAAGTTGTATGCAGCCTTCATGGATCTGGAGAAAGCATATGACAGGGTGGATAGACAAGGATTGTGGAAGGAATTAAGAATATATGGAGTGGATGGGAAGTTGTTGAAGGCAGTGAAGAGTATGTATGAGGGTGCTAAGGCTGCAGTGCATGTGGATGGCAAACTGAGTGAATCTTTCCATTTGAAGGTTGGATTGAAACAAGGATGTGTCATGTCTCCATGGTTGTTCAATCTGTAAATGGATGGTGTTATAAAAGAGATACAAGGTCGGGCAATGGATGTTGAAGCGGCCCTAGTGAGAGATGGCAGTGTTTGGAAACTCCCTGTACTGTTATTTGCAGACGATAATGTGTTGTTGAGCGAAGACGAAGGGGAGCTGCAAGGCTTGGTAGATGAGTTTCGGAGGGTGTGTAAGAAACGGAATCTAAAGGTGAATGTAGCGAAGAGTAAAGTGATGGTCTTCAAGAGAAGCGAAGCCAGTGAATGCACAGTGAGACTGGATGAGAAGGATATGGAGAATGTGAGTGCATTTAAGTATTTGGGTAGTGTGATGAGTAAGGATGGAAGTCTGGAGGATGCAGTGCTCGAAAGGGTGCAGCAGGGAAGGAAGGTTGCTGGTTCGTTGAAAGCAGTGATAAGAAACAGGGAGGTGAGCATGGAAGTGAAAAAGTTGTTACAAGACAGTATTGTGATACCAACTCTACATATGGAAGTGAAGCTTGGACCTTGTTGGAAGGACAGAAGTCAAGAGTGAGAGCAATGGAAATGAGTTATTTGAAAGGAGCATGTGGAGTCACATGGAGAGACAGACTAACAAATGAGGAAGTGAAGGAGCGTTGTGGTGTGGTTGAGGACATGATGGGAAGCGTTAGGAGAAGCACGTTAAGGTGGTTTGGGCATGTGGAGAGGATGGAGAGTGAAAGACTGACGAGGAGAGTGTATGTGAGTGAGGTGGAGGGGGCGAGAGGAAGGGGGAGGCCTAGGATGAGATGGAGGGATGGAGTGGAGAGGTATATGAGAGAGGGGGGTGTGAGTTGAGAGCATGGTAGTGAAATGGCAGGGGACAGAGTGACATGGAGGCGATTTGTTTGTGGCCACCCCGTGGGGATTGAGGCGTCTGGCAATAGATAGATAGACAGATGGTTTCCAACTGGTTTTCACTAAAGAAAGAGAGTATATGAAGGGGGAGGGAGTGATCAGAAATGTAGTGATAAAAGATACAAAAGTGGAAGTGCAAGAAGTGTATAAATTACTGGAAACCCAAGATATAAGGAAAGTCGCAGGACCAGATGGAATCTCTTATTGGGTACTAAAGGAATGCAGAGAACAACTGACAGATAAGATTCACGGTTTAATTGTGTGTTCTCTGGATGAAGGAAGCGCCTCAGGAATGGAAAAGGGCCAATGTGGTACCAATTTATAAGGGAGGAAACAAGGTAGAACCCCTGAATTATAGACCAGGGTCCCTGACCAGCATAGTCGCAAAGTTGTGCAAGAGAATTCTATGAGATGGATAACATATCTGGAGGATATGAACATTTTGGCTGAAAGTTAGTTTGGATTCAGAAGTGGAAGGTTGTGTGTTTCCAACTTGTTGAGCTTTTACTCAAGAACGATTGACGTGCTACAGAAGAGAGACAATTGGGTGGATTGTGTGTACAGTACCTGTATTTGGATCTGGAGAAAGCCTTTGACAAGGTACCCCACATGACCAATGTGGAAATTGGAGCACATAGGTCTGAAGGGAAACCTCCTGGAGTGGATGAGAGACTTCTTGAGAGACAGACAAATGGGGACAGTCATAAAGGACAGGATGTCTGGATTGAGGGAAGTAACAAGTCCCACAGGGCTCGATGTTAGCGCAGTAAGGTTCCTGATGTACATTAACGATATGGTAAATGGAATGAACAGTAATGCAAGTCTGTTTGCTGATGATGCAAAGATCTTGAGGAGAGTAGAAGCTGAGGAAGACTGTAAAATGCTGCAGGAAGACCTGGATAAGATTCATGACTGAAACCAGATGTGAGAAATGAAATTCAACACACAAAAAATGTAATATATTGGAAATGGATAAAAGTACCAAGAGGCCATCACTGAATTATTTGATAGGTAATGAACCAATCACAAAAGCAAGAGAAGAGAAACATTTGGGAGTGCTGGTCCTGGATTGTTCGTCACTTGAAAAACACATTAACAAGATAGTAAGAGACATATAATCTCTTGACCAACATAAAAGTAGCATTTCATTACATGGATGAGAAGATGATGAAAAAATTGATAGCAGCCGTGATCCACCCCAGGTTGAAATATGCGGCAGTGGTGTGGTCCCCACACAAAACGAAAGATATAAACAAGATCGAGAGAATACAAAGAATAGCAATCAAGATGATCCCTAGCCTGGCAGATCAGTCATACAGAGAGAGGCTGGAAAAGCTGGATCTGCCTTCCTTTGTAGAAAGAAGAAAAAGAGGCAACATGATTGCAGTGTTCAGGGACATGATGGGAGTAGATAAAATTGACAGAAAAAATCTGTTTGTATGGGATGGGAGAGTAACAAGAGGACAAGGAATGAAACTGAAAAAGCCAAGTTGCTTGAGAGATATCAAGCAATATAGTTTTCCATATAGATGCACAGACACGGAATGAAACTGAAAAGCCAAGTTGCTTGAAGGATATCAAGCAATATAGTTTTCCATATAGATGCACAGACCTGTGGAATAGCCTGGACGTGGAGATCATCCAGTCTAAAAACTTCAGCGAGTTCGAAGCAAAATTTGACTTATTGAGAAAGAGACGGGATCCCATGAGCATAGCTCATTTCCTGTATATCACAACTAGGTAAATACACACACACACGACACATAAGCCAGGCAGACAGGACGCACGTCACATCGCTTCGCATTTGGCCAACCTGGGCAACTGGCTATACCTAAATAGTATCTTTATATGAGTCAAGCTCTGTACCAAGTTAAACTAAATGGTGTTTTAAACAAGAGTGTTGTTCAAATAGCAAAATAAAGTAGTGCAGGAATGTGCCCAACAAGTATCAGCTGATTGTTTTACCTGCACCAGGAAATGTAAGTAGAATTTGTGCTCTTAGTACCACATGATGTCCACCTACTTTAGTAAAGCAAGTTTGGAAGGAGCCAAGAAAGGGATAAAGGTACAAAACAGAATGATGATTTCTACTAGGAACAAGTTGAAATGAAGACATACAATAAGCTGTCAGAATGGGCAAACAGATTGGAGATGGCATTTCAGAATGAAATGGATGAAATTAAGCAGTTGCACATGTAGGAGGAGGAACAGAAAAATTAGTAAAGAAAGTCAACAAGAAACACACAACAATAGATGAGCTGAAAGTTGAAGTGGGTTCACTTAGAAGGAAAATCAGTGAAATGGAAAGTACAGTTGTCAACTACAAGAGTATCATGGAGGGTTCAAAAATTATACAGAGACAATAAGGCAAGTAAGCAATCAGACAGATCAGAGCAGTGGTACTGAGGAGAAGATAACCCAGGTGAATGAAGCGATGCAAAGCTACAAAAATGATGTGGAAACCACGTATGCTGAAATGGTGAAAGTAAAGAATGACTGAGCAACAAGACTTGAAGAAAAAAGCATTAAAAAGGAAGTGAAAAGGATAATCCAAAACAATCCGAAACTGGTCAGAGATTCAGCAATATAAACAAATCTATAGTAATCACTGGTATAGAGGAGGATGAAATAAAAAAACAAGATCTTGAGAGACAAAAAGATGACAAATGTAATGAGCATATTGAAGGAAGTATCAGATGAAATCTGTAATAAAGACACAGAGGAACACAAAAGGCTAGGGAAATATGAGAGAAATAAGTCAAGGCCCCTAAAAGTAACCTTCCAGAGTGTAGAAACTGTGAAGGAGATACTACAAAATGCAAAGAAACTTATGGAAAAAGAGGAATTAAAAAATGCATGGATAAAAAGATGCCTAACTCAAAAGGAACTGGAATAACTAAAAGAGAAAAAGGAGGAAACAAAAACAAAGAATGAGGGAAGATCAGAGGAGGAGAGGAATACATTTTTTTCCAAAGTAATTGGATTGCAAGTTAAAAAGTGGTACACAATCAGGAGGGACTAAAAAAGAGGAAGGTAGCAGACCCAAGTCATGACAAAAATGTACACAAGATGAGTTGATGTACTCAAGTGTAAATTGAATGGTATGTAAATTATTAAAGATGAATGATTACATCAGAGAATATGAACCACATACTATCTGCCTAAATGAAACAAAATTAACACCAAAGACATCAAATGACATCCTAAACATAGAGGAATACAATATATGGAGAAGAGATAGGAACTTAAAAAAACGAAGAGGAATTATATTAACAAAGAAAAATCTAAAAGTCAAAGAAACAGAACTAGATACACCCTCACAAGTAGAATTGCATGTAGCAGAGATTAATACATCTGAAGGGAAAGTAAATGTGGCAAATTTACTGTATACATGCCACCCAGATCAAACACATGGGAAAGAGGCACATATGAGGATCTGGCAGAGAGTACAATTCAGAGTTTAAGAGCATTACTACACGCAATGGAAGAGAAACTGGAAAGAGTTATACTAAATGGAGATTTTAATACAAATATAAATTGGAATAGTCTACATATAATAAGCCACAAAAGCTGTTGGGACCCAAAGCTCCTGGATCTCGTGCAGGAGTTTTTCCTAACGCAACATGTAAAGGAAAGCACCAGAAAAAGTAGGACGATGTACCATCAGTATTAGATCTTATATTTACTAGGCAAGAAAACGACATTGACAATTTAATGTATCACCCTCCAATCACCAAAACTGACCACACAGTACTAAATTGCAACTTCAGGATTGCATATGACATAGTTAACAGCAATGAAAATTACAAAAAGAGCCTAAACTATAAAAAGGGAAACTACCACGACCTAAGGAAGTCTATCTATCTATCTATTGCCAGACGCCATAATCCCGTAAGGGGTGGCCATTTGACTTTGGGTTATTTGTTTTACAGGGAGGGGCACTAACCCTCCACCAACATTCGCGGCCTCTCCTCTAACTTTTGCTCCGTTGAACACCACCTCTCCTCCTCTAAACCTCACCTTCTCTTTCTCTCTGAGACTCAGCTGTCTGAGGCAACTGACAGCAAACCCTTTTCTGTGTCCTCCTACTTTCTCTATTCTCATTTCAAAACCAAAGGTGGCTGTTGCGTATATGTACGCAACGATCTATCTTGCTCTCGTGTTCCTGAATTTGATTCTTCTGAATTCTCTACTCTCTGGCTTCGGCTCTCCTGTCATTCTCTGACTAAATATATCTCTGCTGTTTACTTACCTCCTAATTCTACTGACTATCAAAAATTCTTTGACTATCTTACTTCTACGTTGGAACACATTCTATCCATTTCCCCTTTTTCTGAAATCTCCATTCTAGGAGATTTCAATGTTCACTACCACCTTTGGCTCTCCTCTCCTTTCACTGATCCACCTGGTGAACAAGCCTACATCTTTTCTATCCTTAATGACCTAGAGCAGCTTGTACAGCACCCTACCCGTATCCCTGACCGCCTTGGAGAGAGTTCCAACATACTTGACCTTTTCCTAACAACTAATCCTTCTGCTTACACTTAATCTCGTCTCTCCGTTGGGCTCCTCCGAACATAACCATATTACCTTAACCTGTCCTATTGCTCCGGTACGGTCTGTGGACCCTCCAAAGAAACGCCGCCAGTGGCACTTTGGAGCTGCAGACTGGGAGGCCCTCAGGCAGTACTTCTTTGATTTTCGTTGGAATGATTATTGCTTCCACGGCCGGGAGCCATCTGAGTGTGCCTTGCGCATTACGGAGGTTATTCTCTTGGGCATAGAAGAATACATTCCTTTCTCATATCCTCTGACTAATGCAAGAAAGGCTTGGTTTAATCATGCTTGTTCTAATGCTGTCCGCAACAAGGAGAGGGCCTATAAAAGGCACCAGAGCCAACCCACCCATGAATCACATCTTTTATATATTTCTGCCCGGAATCGTGCTAAGTCTGTTCTTCGCTCAGCTAAACATAATTTCATCCAAGCTAAATGTTCTCAACTCTCCAACTCGAATTCTTCTTGCTCCTTCTGGCACCTTGCCAAAAACCTTTCTAACAACTTTACCTCATCATCCTTCCCTCCTCTTTTCTACTCTGATGGCTCTGTAGCTATTTCTTCCACTGATAAAGCAAATCTCTTCGCTCAGACTTTCTCCTCCAATTCCACCTTAGACGATTCCAGTGCTGTTCCTCCATCACTTCCCCCCTCTGACTTCCTCTTGACTGACATTAAAATTTCTTCAGCTGATGTATTTTCTACCATCACTGGCCTCAATACCAACAAGGCATATGGGCCTAATGGAGTCCCTCCTATTGTCCTCAAAAACTGTGCTTCTGTGCTTACACTCTGCCTAGGTAAACTCTTTCACCTCTGTCTATCAACTTGTACTTTTCCCTCTTGCTGGAAGTTTGTTCTGATTCAGCCAGTCCCAAAGAAGGGTGACCATTCCCAGCCCTCTAACTATTGTCCAATTGCTTTAACATCCTGTATTTCAAAAGTTTTTGAGTCAATTCTTAACAGAAAAATCTTAAAGCATCTTTCCTGTCACAACCTTCTTGCTGATCGTTAATATGGGTTTCGTCAGGGACGCTCCACTGGAGATCTTCTCACCTTCCTTTCAGAATCCTGGTCATCCTCCTTTCGGGACTTTGGCGAAAGCTTTGCCATTGCACTTGACATCTCAAAGGCTTTCGATCGAGTCTGGCATAAATCATTAATTTCCAAACTGCCCTCCTACGGTTTCTATCCTTCCATCTGTGCCTTCATCTCCAGCTTCCTTTCTGGTCGTTCTATAGCTGCTGTTGTAGACGGCCATCGTTCTTCTCCAAGACCTATCAACAGTGGTGTTCCTCAGGGCTCTGTCCTATCACCAACTCTCTTCCTTTTATTCATCAATGACCTTCTAAGCTGTACATCTAACCCTATCCACTCATATGCTGATGATTCCACCCTTCACCTTTCAATTCGGTTTCCGCAACGTCCATCTCAGCAGTTACTTCAACAAACAAGGGATGAGGCTATGGCACACCTAATGTCTGACTTGGCTCGTATCTCTGATTGGGGTAAAAATAATCTTGTTATTTGTAATGCATCAAAAACTCAGTTCTTACATTTATCAACCCAATAAAATCTCCCTCAGAATTACCCACTAACGTTTAATAATGTCCATCTCAGTCCTGCATCATCCTTGAATATGCTTGGGGTTTCATTCTCTCGGGATCTGTCTTGGAAACAACATTTTACATCTCTTGTGAGATCTGCTTCCAAGAGATTAGGTGTGTTAAGCCGATTCCGAACTTTCTTTACCCCTGCACTGTTGTTGACTTTGTACAGGAGTTTTATTCGCCCGTGTATGGAGTACAACTCTCATGTGTGGGGAGGCTCCCCACATGCAGCTCTTCTCAATAGGGTGGAGTCAAAAGCTTTTCATCTCATTAACTCTCCTCCTACTGATTCCCTTCAACCTTTGTCTCTTCGCCGCACTGTTGCATCTTTATCTCTCTTCTATCGCTACTTCAACGGTCACTGTTCCTCTGAACTGTCTACTTGCATCCCTCCACCTCTACAACGGGCACATAGTACCCGTTTAGCAACAACCTCTCATCTCTTATCTGTCCAACACTCTAATGCAAGAGTTAACCATTACTCCCAGTCCTTCATTTATGCAACTGGTCAACTCTGGAACTGTCTTCCTCTGTCTGTATTTTCTACTTCCTATCATCTCCAGTCTTTCAAACGCAGCGTGTCCAGGCATCTCGAAATGAACGGACCTTAAATTTTTCTCTTTTGTATTGTTTTTGCTTTTCTTGGAAGGAACAGTATGCAGGCCCCAGGCCTTTGGTTCCTTCTTCCTTGCATTAAAAAAAAAAAAAAAAAAACTTGCTGACACGTAGGGAGCACGTATGGTTTGGTGATATGGTTACCACCCAGCGTTGTAAATGGTTTCTTAGCTTACAGCAAACCATTTGGCTTGTCACTCAATGTAAAGCCACCTGTAAAGGAAAGAAACGCAATAAGAAGTGACAGGAAAGATGGCAGAAACAGGAAGAGAGCAGGGCAGGCACAGAAAAAGAATGATAAAGGCTAAGGAAGAAGTAGGCAGCACTACATCAAGTGAGTGGATGATGGTCGCCACCACCTACCACTGTACTTCTTAGAAATAGATTGTGAAAAGGAGCTTAGAGGACAAGATTTAAATGTTATAAAAAATTCTGTGAACTTTATGAAATAGAGTCCAAAAGTACATCCGACAGCACAAGAAAAAAAGCAAAAAAGAAAATAAAGAAATGGTTTAATAGAGAATGTAAAAAATAAAAAGAAAAAAGAGACTTGTTCGTTTCGTTTCGTTTTTGAAGGCTCCAACATGCTTCCATGTGTAGGCCTTGGTCACATAATGGCGGCTCTCCATGCTGCTCAATCTTTGGTAGCCTCCCTGTTCAATCCCTTAACCCTGAGGTCACACTTAATGACCTCATCTCATGTCTTTCTCGGTCTACCCCTCCCAACCCATCCTCCAATATTAACACTTCCCACCCGCTGCACCCACTTATCATCCCCCATCCTCTCCTCATGTTCGAACCACCTCAGCCTACCTCTCCTCATCACAACACCAATACACTCCAGTCTCATCTTACCTCTCAACTCTTCCATCGTAAACCCAGCCCCCCCAGGCCTTGCATGCAGGGACACACTGCACATCCACCTAATCATTGTCATTTCTGTACGTTTAAGCCTGCGAATATCTTCTTCCTTTACTGGCCAGGTCTCACTACCATACAGCAACACACTTCTAACACATGCTGCATACAAAGACCCCTTAGCACGTAAGGAGAGTCCTCTCAATGTCAGGAGAGGCAACAGCTCCCTGAACTTCTTCCAACCACTTCTCACCCTAGCAACTGAGCTAACTTCAGCCCCACCTCCCGCACATAACATGTCTCCCAAATAACAAAACTCCTCCACACACTCAAGTGACTCACCTGCAAGTTCAATCCTTTCATGCCTAACAATCTCCACCTGCTCTCCCCGACACGCCGCACACATAAAATCAGCATTATCTCGCAGTCTACCTCTAATACCACTACATCTCTTGTGCACCCATTTATCACAAACACAGCACAAGATGGAATTACTTCCCACACCTTTGTGGCAAACTGCACATGGCCACGCTCCCTCTCCTCTGATTGTACCGCCACCAACCCTAGATATCATCACTTTTGTTTTATCTGCATTCACCCTTAAGCCCTTGTGCCCCATACCATCTCTTAAATCTTTCCTCCGCCTCCTTTTCATTCTCTGCAATCAACACCAAATCATCAGCATGCATCTCCCACAGGAGTCCATCTCTGAAGTCACGTTAGAGGGCTTCAAGTACCATGATAGACAACAAGGGACTCAAAACTGACCCCTGATGCACACCAACATTAAAAAAAAACTCATCACTCAAAACTCCATTCACTCTTACCTGGGTGCGAGCACCCATGTACATGGCCATAACTACCCTAACCAGCCACTCTTACAACCCTAGCTTTCTCATCGCCCACTTCACCACCTCTCTAGGGACTCTGTCAAAGGCCTTTTCCAGATCAACAAAAACAAAATATAATTCCCTTTTCTTGCCAATATATTTTTCCTGAAGCTGTCAAACAATGAATATGGCATCAGTGGTCCCCCTGCCTGGCATAAACCCAAACTGCATCTCATCAATACTCACTCT